>CAUYTI010159327.1:0-36870 GCA_963575145.1 Galago senegalensis | reverse complement strand
AACCCCCACCTTTACAGCAGATGTCCAACCCAGGAAAGGGAATGTCCCAACCCCTACCTCCTGACCTTTAAACCCCCCACTCACCATTACCTGTGTGTGGATTTCTTCTTGGTTGGAAATCTTTTTTTTTTTTTTTTTTTTGAGACAGAGCCACAAGCTGTCCCCCTGGGTAGAGTGCTGTGGCATCATGCTCACAGCAACCTCCAACTCTTGGGCTCAAGCGAGTCTCCTGCCTCTGCCTCCCAAGTTGCTGGGACCACAGGCGCCCACCACAATGCCCGGGTATTTTTTGGTTGCAGCTGTCATTGTTGTTTGGCAGGCCCGGGCTGGGGATTCGAACCCGCCATCTTAGGTGTACGTGGCTGGCGCCTTAGCCGGTTGAGCTATAGGCGCCGAGCCATCCTCCACTCTTAACTTCCTTTTTCCCTCTTCCTCCATCTCTGCATCTCTTACTTCCTTCTCTTCCATTTTTTTTTTCCAGCTGGTTTCACATGTTGAGGCCTCACTTCTCTGATCCCAGCCCCAGCCACCCCAGCAAGCCAGGCTTGCCCGTCCATCCAGTACCTCATGTTTGGGGATGCCCTCTTGTAGGCCTGGACGCTGGCTGGTCCCCCAGCCTCACCTCTGTGGTGCCCTGCTATGGGCTTAGACCCCTCCATCTGGTTAAGGCCACATGCAGAGGCCAGGCCCTTTTTGACCAAAGTTGTACACAGAGGGTCCAGGTAGTCTCCTGACACCAGCCTTGATGAACCGGGCTCATCAGTCCATTGCCCTCCTGGGGGCTGGACCATTTTCAGTAGTTCCTTGATCCAGGCTCACCTGTCTAGTCTGGATCACAGTCTGACTTTCTTTTTCCTCTTCCTCCATTCTCCCTTTAATTGCATTTCTTTTCCTACCTCCATTTTCGATATGGGCACCTCATTCACAGACTTCCCCTTGTTCACCTCTAAGCTGCCTTTTACCTTCAGAGTCACACATTCCCCACTTTTCACCTCTAAACTGCCTTTTGAGTAATCACAAGCCTCTAAAGCTCTATCCTGACCTCAAACCAAAAAAATCTCATTTTTTTCTGTAATACTGCTTGGCCTTCGTACAAGCTTGACAGTGGCTTGTAGTGACCTCAACATGGCACCTTCGATCTCTCAGTTCTCACTGATCTCAATAATTACCGTCAAAATTTAGGCAAATGGTAGGAGATCCCTCATATCCAGGCATTTCTCATGCTCCAAAACATTTCTTCCCTGTGTTCATCCTGTGAACGCTTTCAGATTCTCCTGGCTCAGGTAATACTGGCTTCTCCTGAGACCCTCCCACAGCCCCTGCTGCTCCTCTCCAACCCCCAACTGCAATCCCGCCGTTCTCTGAAACAGGACACCTGGGATGTTTCTCTGTGTGGGATACCTCACTTCCATCTATGCCTCCCATCAGCCTTCCATTCTCATTGCTCTCTAAGCACCATGCCCCATCCCTCCTCCGTCCACTGCCCCTCTCTCTGCTGTATGTGGTAGGAAAAAATGGCGTAATTTCCCCCAGGGCCTCCCAGTAAGATATCAGAGCTCCAGGACTGGCTTCTGCCAGTAAGCAAAACCTGGCTACTTCTTAAAACTCCACAAGGCATTCTGAAAAAACCAAATCTTCCTCAGGATCATGCTTTAAGTGTAGCAAACCAGGCTTCTGGGCAAAGCAATGCCTCAAATACAAACACCCCCCCTCCCTGCCCCGCACAAACCATGCCCAGCCTGCAGAGGTCTGGCTGCAGGGGTCTTTCTGAAGATCCAGTGCAGATACTCTCAGAATGTGGTTGAAATTTCCTCCTGAGCCCAGCTGCAGAAGACCAATGACCCCTGGAAAATCAGGATGCCTCCTGGATGCCGTCCTGGAAAACAGAACTCTAGGTACTTTTGATTATAGAAGGTAAGCTGTTCTTTTCTCTTTTCTAACAAACACAGGAGCAACTTCATCCACACTGCCATCTTGTAAAAATCCTTTAAGAAAGGGTAGAGATCTCAGTAATGGGTATTAGATGTCCTCTCAGGATTGCTGGAGGCCCTGGCAACTTCACCTGGTTCCCTCCTCTCACTGTCCACCAATTATGATTTTTTCTCATTCTCAGTTTCACCAGTATCCATCTGCCTCATGTCTCAATTTATTAACCAAACAGTCACCTGAAAACAATTTCTCATATCCTCGCCTTGCTGGATACCAACCAGTTCAGACTGAAAAAGTCAAAGAGTTTCTGTAAATGCCTGTTCCCTTCCCCCTCCCATTCTCTTTACAGGCAGCCCACACAACCCCTCCTCTGCAGGAAGCGGTCAAAGAACCACGCCCGTCATCCCACCTCCTTATAATAATAAAATAACTGGAATGATAAGATCAAACTCCACCTAAATAGGGTGGACTTGCCTGAAGGAATCAACCCCCACAGGATGTCCGACCTGGAAAGGTAAGTGGACCAACCCTCACCCTTACAACAGATGTCCAACCCAGGAAAGGGAATGTCCCAACTCCCACCTTCCTGACCTTTAAAACCTCTGTTCACCATTAACCGCATTTGGATTTCCAGTTGGAAATCTTACCCCACCAGCCATTTTAATTGCATAAACCAGGCCTTCATTTTCCTTTTGTCTCATGCCTCAGAATAATCTTTCATCTTTGGCTCCATAACCTTTCAAGAAGTATTTCTGAAAATATTGTTCTTCTCCCTTCCCTTGAATTTTCATAGCACTGTGTCAGAAAGCAATTTACCATAGATGTGATGGTTTATTTTTTGACTTTCAGTTCTACTCTGCTCCCTTGCGATCCTCTACTACAGTCCCAAGTATTCAGTAATCCACTGTGGCTGATAGTCCAGTAATCTGCAGGCTTGTTATGTCAGACCTGGGCGTGTTATTGGCAGATTTACTCCTTGCCCCTCTTTTGCTCTAATCTGTAACTCATTCCTCCAGACTATGTCCCAGCAAAGGAAATGCATTTTCTGGAGCATGGAGGTAGATGGGTGTGTCTGCTTAGGGGGTATCATATTCCTTCTCTGTCATTAGGCAGTTCCATCAGTAGCTGGAACTCCTCTCTGGACCCAGGTCCTACCAGACAGTGTTGCCAATGCTGGGACATCTGCTTAGTGATTCTGGCCTCATCTTGTGTCCTTTCATCCTGGAAGTGTTCACAGCTTCCTGATTTCCCTCCTTATTTGGCTTCTCAACTTGTTCATCACCTGTGAAACCAATTGTTTGCATTAAAGTCTCTCTGACACTTGGAATATTTGAAATGGTTTTAGTTTCCCTAATTAGAAATCAGTGGAGTCTTTAAGTGTTGAATTCTCAATCATAAGCTAAATTTATTGTACACTAAGTCAGAGAGATGGGAATTCTAGCCAGAGATATGATGGGACCTGAGAGAAGTCTGATTCCTTGGACTCCTCCCAAGTACCTAATAAGACCTTCTCTCTGTGGAAGGGAACAGTTATTCCCGCTGAATTAATACCATGCAGCTGGCATGCACCCTGAGGCAAGGCAAGAGCTTTTAATGCTTTTCCTTCTCCAGCCATTCATCTGAATGCTCCACATTGGAATAGTCTTTACTCTTATTGTTCAGTAGGATGTGATCTACACGTTTGTTTCTCCTCCAGTAGAATCATTATTACCATAGCCTGTTCTCTCTCCACAACTGTAGGTACTGAACACACAGGAGTGGATAAATAGCTTTTGAGCTTAGGTCGCTGGTCCATCTTCACCTGGCAGAGTTTACCTCACCTAGGTATGCTGAACTAGGGGATGAGGGCACAAATGGATGAGATTTGGATTGCCTCCCTAAGGGAAGGAGGTGCATGTGCTTGAATTGTTAGCAAAATTTTGAAATCAAGGATACAGGAAAAACAGTGTGTATGGAAAGAGGGCAGTTAAAAAGGGTAGTAGACATTTGTGTCTTTAGTTTCCAGGTATTCCTTCTAATTTTTTGGTAACAATCAAAACCTAATTTTCCTTTAAAAAATAATGTCCTTTTCAACCTCATTGCATTTGGTATTAACACTACCTCTGCCTACCTCCCTGGGCAGAGTGACCACGAAGGGTGGGCACATGCCTCTATAGGAGTCTGTGAGACACAGAGTAAGACCCTTGGAAGGGGAAGCATCTGCTCTAATTTACCTTTGACTTGGAGTTGTGAGCAGTTAAGTCTGGAGCTTGTAGTAACCTCTTCCAGCATAAGAACCGCTTCTGATTCAGTTATGGCTGCACCCGTGCCAGCTCCTAGAAGTTGTAGTCATGGTAACCAGTATATTGCTTTCTCTAAATCTACTGAGATATTTTCTTTCCTTCTTTCTCCCTTCCTTGGCTAAAAGAAGCCTATAAGAAGTGTCTATATATCTGTGGAGTATTTTAATCTATCTATCTATCCATCATCTATCATTATCTATCTATCTATATAATCTAATCTATCTATTTATTTTTTGAGACAGAGTCTCACTTTGTTGCATTGGATAGAGTGCTATGGCATCACAGCTCACAGCAACCTCAAACTCTTGGGCTCAAGCGATCCCCTTGCCTCAGCCTCCCTAGTAGCTGGGACTACAGGCACTCACCACAATGCTTGCTAGTTTTTTTCTATTTTTAGTAGAGATGAGGTCTTGCTCTTACTCAGGGTGGTCTCAAACTCCTAAGCTCAGGCAATCCACTCACCTTGGCCTTCCAGAGTGCTAGGATTACAGGTGTGAGCCACTGCGCCCAGCCTTGTGCAGTATTTTATATATTGTTTCTTTCTCTCCCCTTCCTTCCTTTTTTTGCTGAAAGAATCGTAAGTACTATTAAAAACCATCTGCATATTCACCCATAGCTTGGAGTTAAAGATGACTTAAGCTTGGTAAAAGGTAACTTGAGATACTATTTATGTAAAGAAACAAAAGCCCTCTGTTACTATTCCTGCATGCAGGTCAGGCACCACAGCATTTGGTTACAAAAATCTAAGGACCATGTGTTTTCCTAATTCTCCGGGCACAGGGACTTAGTTATGTCACTGCTGCCAATGCGTTGATTGAAGGACACTGCCTGCTTGAGCTCAGGAGTTCAAGACTAGCCTAAGCAAGAGTGAGATCCTGGCTCTACTACAAGTAGGAAAAATAGCCAGGTGTTGTGGAGGGTGGCTGTAGTCCCAGCTACTCAGGAGGCTGAGGCCAGAGAATCGCTTGTGATCACTGTGAGCTATTATGCCACGGCACTCCACTGAGGGTGAGAGAGTGAGACTCCACCTTAAGAAAAGAAGGGCTGCTAATGAATCATTTTGATTAATTTTCTATTTAGTTTTGGAAGAAAAAGTCAATCACAGAGTTTCAGTTGAAAAGGAATGAGGAGATACTTCACCCCAAACTCTCATTGTCTTTTGGGTGAGGAAATATAGTTACAGAAATATAAAATGTAAATCAGGCGTCCTCTAACTACGGCCCGTGGGCCACATGCGCCCCGCCAAGGATGTTTATCCAGCCCGCCACGTGTTTTTGCCGCTGCTGCCTGTCCTGCTTAGCAGCCGACTCATCCCAGGCCCGCGGTCCGGCCCTCTAACAGTCTGAGGGACAGCGAACTGCCCCCTGTTTGAAAAGTTTGAGGACCCCTGATGTAAATGGTGGATAAAATGCACCAATGTGAACTGCTTTGGGGACCACAGAGCAGGAGGAAGCTGAGCTGTTCTCTCAGCTCGCCTGAATCCCCCCTTTTCCTCTCTTGCGTCTCTTCCATGGCCATATCCTGGGATGCACAAATAATTTTGGAATTACATGTTCTTTTAATTTGTGTGTATATTACTTATTTTTATTAATGACGGTTTATCTGTTTGCCATTCAACTTTCCTGGCACACTGGTACAGGGACTACATAAAATGTCAATATTTTATTATTGCTCCATTAATGCTAATAAAAAAAGAGAATGTCGTGCACTTTTTTTTCTTTTTTGGCAGAGGGGAAAGAGATAGTGGAACCCTTAGCAACAAATCAGACAGTGGGGCAGGAGAATTTGCAACGGTTCCTCTGGCCTCCTACAAAGGCTCATCACTCTCTTAACCTTCTTGATTCTTAAGGAAGGCTGTTTTTCTGGCTCTGTACTCACTCTGCTTGGGGTGACCAACACCACAAAGCAGGACAGGAAATGTCCACAGTGCCCGTGACTCTGTCAGTGTTCCCCAGCTGTTAACAGATGTTGTCCATATACAATTTTAATACAGACTTTTTTTTTTTTTTTGCAGTTTTTGGCCAGGGTTGGGTTTGAACCCACCACCTCTGGCATATGGGGCTGGTGCCCTACTCCTTTGAGCCACAGGTGCCACCCTAATACAGACTTTTTAAGTAAACTAAAGAACGCTGAGTGAGACAAGTCAACATTTCACTGTATTAGAAACTTTCTAGAGACAAAATTTGCCTTTACTTATTAATATTAATAATTCTCTGAAGTTTCTATGATGTGGCAGCAATATCATTGGTGACTGAGAGTATGATTTCAGACAAGAGAACCACTTCTGAATTTTTTAAACTGTTTTTTTTACAATTAAAATTATACATGATACAAAATGCTTGTTTTACAAGTTGAGATGGTTACAGTTATGGGCATGGTTACAGTAATGCATAAATAGTAGTGCGTTCACATAGAGCTGTTATTTGTCTTCATCAGGCTTTACATAAAGTCAAGAATGAATTATTTGCTTAAATTGCTTTCTAGTCTTTGAATAGTAAAAAAAAAAAAAGAAAAATTACTTCTACTCCTGTCTATGTCAGGACAATAAACAGTGCCAACAATTACGTAGTCTGGTATTTCTGTAAAGGGGAGGTTGTATTCCAATAGTTCTTAAGTTGCAAACCCTAAGGTTTTGGCTAAGTATGTCTATCAAATAATCATTATCTGAAGTTTCAGGAAAGTTACCTCATCTTTGGTAGCACACTGCCAACAAACAGAAACTACAGACTACACCATTTTTTCCAAAGAATCCTGTATTTTAATGAATAGCTGAATAAATAGACATTAATTATGAAATTCACATTAGAGAGAAGAAAATCCAGACATTCTGATTGCTTTATCTTTTGAATTGGATAACTACTACAAAACATACTATTTCTGTTAGGGTAAAAATAAGCTGGATCACAGGAGTGTAACTGGAGTGCTGGAGATATACAGTGACATGGAGGACCCATGGGATACAAGTGTTTCTATGTACATCATTTTTTATTTCTTTTCTTTTTTTTTTTTTTTGCATGGATAAACGCTGTTTTATAAAATGGGAAAACACAGTAGACCACATGCAGCAAGGACCAACCCAATGTGCACAGCAGATTAATCAAAAAAAACAAGTATGGTTTAAAAGATAATCTGGGAGCAGGAAGAAGAAGGAGAGAGAACGAATGAAACTTGGAATGCTTTCTTATTGAGGTTTCTGCATATAAATTTGTCTGACAAGCCTCTGGACAGTTTCTCAAAGTTCCCACTCAAACACTTATGGTTTAAATGTAGAGCTAAAAATAAACCATCATATTATACAAAACTTTGTATATTAGCATACAAAAGGTAGCAATTTACTTTTTGTATAAAATATAACCTTTTGATAGTATATTTATTTCACATATGTATAAATATAACCCAAAGAATATGTTTTAAGTATTTCTACCAAAATATTCTTTACAAAAGTTTACAAAACAAGTCATTTATTTATATTTACAACCTAGCACAGAAAAGATTCTGGGCCAGGGATGGTGGTGGTGTGTAAAAGCAGGAGAATGCTTCTAGACATCTCAACGATTGGGAGAGAGCTTTGTAAAACTTTCAGAATGTGTTCTCTTTTTGAGAAGACTTGATTATTAAATGACTTCAGTTAAATTACACCTGATATTTGAATATGTGAGTGTGTAACTGACAGACTGAAGACAATCTTTGCTCCTCTATAAAAAACGAGAGTGATCCCTTTCATTCATTCCATATTAGCACACTTCTTCCCAATTCTACAGCTGATCTGTATGTGGGCACTGAAGTTAAATGACTCAACAAAAACTCTTTCTGTGATACAGTGCTCAGCCCTAGGGGGAAGTCTGGCTATGAAGAGTCCGTCTAGCATGTGGCGGTGATGCACCATGCCAGGGAGAGAAGCTTGAAGAGATGGCTGCTAACAGACCACGTTCTATTCTGCTGTTCACCCAAATCCAAATCGTATGTCTGAAGAAGGCCAGATTGCTTTCTCTTAATTATGCTTTCCTTCAAACTCTATGAAGTAAATTTGTAACCACTTGAACCTGCCACTCCTGCTTCTTATCTCCAACCACAACACGATACCCTCTAATCACAGATTTGCTTCCCAAATTTCCTTTCCTTACAAATCAGTCTCTAGTCATCAAAACAAGTAGTCAAGAAAAGACTCAATTTTCCTCAGCTTGGGAACAAACCAGTGGGTATCAATCACAATAAGTAACACTCCACATTATCTGTGGCCAAATAAATCTTCTTTATAAAACCCCCAGGGATTCTTCAGTGTGATTAGGACAGGTCTTGGTTGTATCTAAAATGGCTTGGAAATGGACTCAGAAATTGGCCATGGAAGCCAGAATCAAATTGCACAATTCTATATTTTTATTTTATCACTAGACAGGGCATCCCACTGAAGTACGGGATTTATGGGAAACTACAGCCGTGAGGGATGAATCTAGGGAGGAAATTCTATAACCCGCTGGACGTTTACTGAGTTCTCTGGCTGTCCCTTACATAGGATGCTGTTCAGTTACTCCAAACAGACCTATGACGTTTCAACTGATTCTGCAAGATTTAGAAAAATTAAACAAAAAGACAGAATGGAAAGATCAAACCACAGATGTCCATTACAGCAAATTAGAGAATTTGTTGCTTGGAACTAGTACTTCCTCGTGATGTGAGGTTTAAATAAGCTACAAGTCCTATTCCCTTTCTTTCAGGGAGTCAAGGGTCTTAGGAAGCCTATTCCACACAATTAATTACACAGCAACATCAGAGGGCTGTTTGGACAAATCGGATACTGTGTTCTGGAGTGAAGACAGGGAAAAGTGATCCCAATGTTTTACTATCAGGTTTGAGATTTAAAATAAGAATTTGGATCAAAATGTTCACCACTGCAGTTATTTTCTGCTTTACATTTTTAAGCCATTGTGTCTTCCTGTAGGCCACTTAAAAGTCGACTGTTTGACCTTTACAGAGTCCTTGTAAAATACTGCCTTTTAGTGATTAGAGTTTGTAAATTGTCTCATCTTTCTCCTTCAGGAGTTGTTCCCCAAGATTTCATCGAGATTGATGTCTTTCATCCAGTCATCATTACCAGGCTCTGTCTTCAACAATGAATCAATGAAGTCAGCATCACTGTTTAAGGCAGGGCCCATGTTGTCAGTCTGTTGGCTGAGGAAGTCAAAAGCTAGGTCACTACCATGGTCGGTTCCTTGGAAAGCCCTGGAACTTTGGTTGGATGTGGGAAAATTGTTGGGTGTCAGGGCTGGTGGCTGGTTTATGCCTGTCCTCGACTGATTCAACCCCGTTTCTGACTGATTCAAATTAGGCAATATCTGTGTGCTCAGCTGACTGGGTCTCAGATTTAGGCCCCTGAGTGGACCCACGGCTTGTCCATTTAGTGTCTGGCTCATTTGGTTCATGGGTCTCATTTGCGCTGCTGGTGTTAACTGGCTAGGAGGTGCCACTGCCCTCTGGGGAAACTGCTGGCTGCCTAGTGCCTGCTGTAATGACTGGTTGGGGGTGTAGGCTGCAGGAGCCCCTGTGGGGAAGCGGACTCCTGTAGACTTGAGGGCTTCCGGCTGTTTGGATGTTGCTTCTTGAGGGGCCCAGCCGGGGGCTGTGGTGTTGGGTGTGATCATCACGTTCGATGTTCTCTGTGGTGGCACGCTTGCCATACTGTGGGCTAAGTTTGGTCTCACTTGTGAACTGCCAACAGTTCCAGCTCCAAAAGTGTTGTTATTACTTGGCCCTAAGGTAGGTGGCCGTGGCATCAGAGGGTTGCTTTGATTTGCTATCAATTGATTTGGGTTTCTCTGCTGGGTCAGTTGATTGATTCCTGAAGAGACACTGTATGTGCCAGGTTGATTACAAGGAAGATTTCCATACATCCCTATGCTCTGAACTGCTGTGGATAATGATGGCATTCTTGGCCCGTGGGAAGTAGACATGAGGCTAGAATTGGGAGTTAAAATGGTATGTGTTGAAACGGGGTTTGTCAAAGCCTGGTTAGAGTTTAGACTCGCTGATGATGAGCCACCTAGGAGAAAGAAGAAAATTACAGAGAAATATATTAGTTCCTCACAGCATGTCACTTCCTCTTCTATAGCACTTTGCAAGAACTTATCAACTCTGAAACTGCTTTCAGGTGTAGAACAATTTAAGAGTAATAATCATCAAATATATTATATAAAAGGAACAAGACAGCTTCTGGGAAGTGTCACCCTAGGTGACTCCTTGGTTTCAAGAGTTTACAGGTTACAGAAAGGAGACTAAAATAGGGTATATTTTATAGGTTTTGCTTTATTCCTCTTCTGGAGTCATTAAGGTGAGGCGATAGTCGAGAGTAGAACTCTGATTAGCTATCTGAGGAGAGAAAAAAAAAGCTGGACATTCACCTTGAGTTTTGTATAATATTTCAAAGCCCACCCATAGACCACGGTATAATAAGCCATGTTTCAAATACAGTATGTACCAGTTAACAATGTTTTGGTCAACTATGGACAGCATATACAATGGTGGGGCTGAAAAATTCCTAGCACCTGGAATTCACTCTACTTTTCTCATTATTTTAGAGCAGCGGTTCTCAACCTGTGGGTCATGACCCCTGTGTAACAATGAAAATAAATCGTGGCATTAGGAAGTTTGAGAACCACTGTTTTAAGGTGTATTCTTTCTATTCATAAAAACAAGTTAACTGTAAAATAGCCCCAGGCAACTCCTTCAGGAGCTATTCTAGAAGGCAGCATTGCTATCACAGGAGATGACATTTCCATGCTTTTATTGCCACTAAAGACCTTCTGCTGGGACCAGATCTGGAGGTGGTAGAGACTGATAGATCATACTAACTCTGTGTGGGCCTAGGCTGCTACCATGTGTGTTTGTCTCTTTGTTTTTAATGAAAAAGTTTAAAAAGTAAAAAAAAAAACAATTCTTTAAAAAATCATATTGAAATAATCCAGATACAGAAAGATAAATATCATTTTTTCCTCATTCATATGTGGAAGCTAAATAAGTTGAAGTAGAGAGTAGAATTGTGGTTATTAGATGTGGGGGATCCTTGGGGGTGAAGGAGCTAGAGAGAGCTTGGTTAATGGATACATTGTTACAGCTGCATAGGAAGAATATGTTCTAGTGTTCTAAAGCACTGTAGAGTGATTGCAGTTTTTTTTTTTTTTGAGGCAAAGTCTCATGATGTTGCCCTCTGTAGAGTGCTGTACCATCACAGCTCACAGCAACCTCCAACTCTTGGGCTTAAGCTATTCTCTTGCCTCAGCCTCCCCAGCAGCTGGGACTACCACAACGCCCACCACAATGCCTAGCTATTTTTTGGTTGCAGTTGTCATTGGCATTTAGCAGGCCAGGGCTTGGCTTGAACCTACCACCTTCAGTGTACGTAACTGGTGCCCTACTCACTGAGCTATGGGCGCTGAGCCTAGAGTGACTATAGTTTAATTTTTTTGACACAGAATCTCACTCTGTTACCCATCTAGAGGGTAATGGCATCATCACAGCTCACAGCAACTTCAAACTCCTGGGCTCAAGCAATTCTTCTGCCTCCCAAGTAGCTGCACTACAGGCACCCACCACACCTGGCTAAGTTTTCTATTTTTAGTAGAGATGGGGTCTTATCCTTATTCTTGAATGGCTTTTCTTGCTCAGCAAAACAGAAGTGAGTAAAAGATCCTAAGAAATACAACACAATCAAATATGAGATGGGGAAAGGAGAAAATAAATATTTGAAAATTGAACAGTTTTCCTTTTTTCACAGTTAGAACTCTTACCAGAATACTGAGCAGCTGGTTGCATACTGCCCACATTTCTTCTTTGGTCTTTATAATCTGGGGGTGGCCTTGTCAGATGTCGGTTTATCTGATCTTGTGAAGCAATTTTCTCCTTGAAAACACAAATGAAAGGATATTAAATGTATTGTTACTTCTTCACTTGTAAAAATTTATGTAATATTATTCCAAAATAAGAATATTAGAACAATTTTGCAGGCATGGATTATGAATCATGACTTTATTTATTAGTCTTAATTTAGAGACACAGCTTTGCAATTTTAATAAACTTCCTACATGGAAGTATAACTTCTACTTCTCAACAACACTGGATCTCATAGCTACTCTCATATCCTTTATCTTGCGATTATATATCTTTTTTCTTTCTTTTTTTTTTTCAGACAGAGTCTCATTCTTTCACCCTGGTGTCATCCTAGCTCACAGCAACTTCAAACTCTTAAGCTCAAGGGATCGTCTTGCCTTAGCTTCCCCCGTAGCTGGGACTACAGGTGCCCACCATAATTCCTAGCTACTTTTTCCATTTTTAGTAGAGATGAGGGCCCACTCTTGCTTACGCTGGTCTAGAACTCCTGAGCTCAAGCAATCCTCTTGCCTTGGCTTTCCACAGTGTTAGGATTAAGGATGTGAGCCACCGTGCCTGGTCTGCAATTATATTGCAGTGAGAAGTAAACTTCTGTGATTTTTGAGATGGTATTTCTATTTTTGTACTATAGCACATCTGATAAGTTTCTGTACCCATACACCCAATTCTTGTCCAAAAGACTGTAGAAAACCTAAGAGTAGGGTTGCCATATGAAATATAGAACAACTGGGAATTCTGTATTTTTATTGGCTAAATGAAGGCAATCTAGATAGGATGAACTATCAGGAGATAACCTATCAGGTAACGGTATAGGCAGCATATGCAAATTATTTCACTGTTACCCCCTCATAAACAAGGTAGGTATGGTTGTTGCCTCTTTAGCTGTACAGAAGCTTTTCAGTTTAAGTCCCATTTGTTTATTTTTGTTGTTGTTGCAATTGCCATGAAGGTCTTCATAAAGTCTTTCCCCAGGCTGATATCTTTGTGTTTCCCCCACACTTTCTTTGAGCATTAAATGTAGGTCTTTTCTCCATCTTGAATAAATTTTTGTGAGTGGAGAAAGGTGTAGGTCCAGTATCAGTTATTTTACATGTGGTTATCTAGTTCTCCCAGCACCATTTATTGAATAGAAATTCTTTTCAAAACAGTATGGTATTGGCACAAAAATGGAGACATAGATATCTGGACCCTAATAGAAAACCATGAAATGAAGATGTTAGCTTACCATACTGTTTTGATCACTATGGCCCTTTAGTACAGCCTAAAGTCTGGTAGGCTGATGCCCCTGGCTTTGTTTTTATTGCTAAGAATTGTCTTACCTATACGGGTTTTTTTCTGGTTCCATACAGAATGAAGAATTATTTTTTCCAAATCTTGAAATTTTGATGATGATATTTTAGTGAGGATTGCATTGAAGCTGCAGATTACTTTGGGTAGTATAGACTTTTTGACAATGTTGATTCTTCCCAGCCATGAGCATGATATGTTCTTCCATTCGTTAACATCTTCTGCTATTTCTTTTCATAGGGTTCCATAACTTTCTTTGTAGAGGTCCTTCACCTCTTCTGTTATGTATATTCCTAGGTATTTCTTTTTTTTTTTTTTAAAGCTATTGCAAAGGGAATCATGTCCTTGATTAATTAGCTCACATACACATCTTGGCTATTATTGGCATACACAAAGGCTACTGGTTTGTCGACATTGATTTTTTTTTTTTTTTGCAGTTTTTGGCTTGGACTGGGTTTGAACCCACCACCTCTGGCATATGGGGCTGACATCCTACTCCTTTGAGCCACAGGCATGGTCCTGGACATTGATTTTTATATCTTGAGACATTGCTGTATTGTTTGATCACTTCCAGGAGTCTTTTGGTTGAGTCTTTGGGGTTCTCTAAGTATAAGATCATATTTTTGGCAAAGAACAAGAGTTTGATCTTCTCTGCACCCATTTGGATGCCCTTTATATCTTTCTCTTGCCTGATTGCACTGGCTAGAACTTCCAGTACTATGTTGAATAGTAGCGGCGATAGAGAACAACCTTATCTGGTTCTAGTTCTAAGTGGAAAAGCTTTCAGTTTTATTCCATTCAGTATAATATTAGCTGTGAGGTTGTTGGAGATGGCTTTGATCAGATTAAGAAATGTGTCACCTATGCCTATATTCTTAAGTGTTCTAATTAGAAAAGGATGCTGAATTTTATTGAATGCTTTTTCTGCATCTATTGAGAGGATCATATGGTCTTTGTTTTTGCTTCTGTCGATGTGGTAAATTATGTTTATAGATTTGTGTCTGTTAAACCAGACTTGCATCTGTGAGATGAAACCTACCTGCTGGTGATGAATCATTTTTTTAATGTGTAGCTGTAATCTATTGGCTATGATTTCCTTGAGAATTTTTCATCCATATTCATTAGTGAAATTGGTCTGAAGTTCTCCTTTTTACTTTGGTCTCTTCCTGGTTTTGGTATCAGGGTGATATTTGTTTGTACAATGTGTTGGGGAAGATTCCTTTCTTCTGAAGTTTTTGGAAGAATTTCTGCAACATGGGTATAAGCTTTTCTTTGAAGGTTTGATAGAATTCTGATGTGAAGCTATTTGGACCAGGGCATTATTTTGTTGGGAGATTTTTTATTGTTTCTTCAATTTCAATTTCAGTTCTTGAAATTGGTCTGTTCAGAGATCTATTTCTTCTTAATTAAGTCTAGGGAGAGGATTGCTTCCAGGTATTGATCCATTTCCTTTACATTGTCAAATTTCTGGGCATAGAGTTTCTTTCTTTCTTTCTTATTAAATCATAGTTGTGTACATTAATGCAACTGAGTGGTACAATGTGCTGGTATTATATACCATTTGAAATATTTACATCAAACAGGTTAACATAGCCTTCACTGCATTTACTTAGTTATTGTGTTAAGACATTTATATTCTACACTTATTAAATTTAACATGTACCCCTGTAAAATGCGCCATAGGTGTGGCCCCACCAATTACTCACCCTCCACCCTCCCCTCCCTCTCCTCTTTCCCCTTCTTCTTGGGGTATAGTTGGGTTATATATGAAAGCTATAACTTGATTTCATAGTACGGCTGAGTACATTGGATAATTTTTCTTCCATTCTTGAGATACTTTGCTAAGAAGACTATATTCCAGCTCCATCTTTTGTAAACACGAAAGAGGTAAAGTTTCCATCTTTCTTTAAGGCTGCATAATATTCCATGGTGTACATATGCACAATTTTTTGATCCATTAATGGGTCAATGGGCACTTGGGCTTCTTCCGTGACTTAGCAATTATGAATTGGGCTGCAATAAACATTCTGGTGCAAATGTCTTTGTTATTAAGTGATTTTGGGTCTTCTGGTTATATACATGGTAGAGGAATTGAAGGATCGAATGGGAGGTCTATTTTTAGATCTCTAAGTGATCTCCAAACATCTTTTAAAAGGGAACATATTAGTTTGCATTCCCAACAGCAATGTAGAAGTGTTCCCTTTTCTCCACATCCATGCCAACATCTCTGGTTTTGGAATTTTTTGATGTGGGCTAATCTTACTGGGGTTAGATGATATCTCAAAGTGGTTTTTATTTGCATTTCTCTGATGATTAAGGATGATGAGCATTTTTTTATGTGTGTGCAGACTGTATGCCTGTCTTCTTCAGAGAAATTTCTCTTCAAGTCCCTGGGCATAGAGTTTCTTGTAGTACTCAAGACACGATCTCTTGTATCTCTGTGGCATCTGTTGTTATTTTCCATTTATTATTTATGATTCAGGTTATTAGAGATTTTACTTTTCTGTTTCTAGTTAATCTGGCCAAAGGTTTATCGATTTTATTTATTTTTTCCAAAAAACCCAACATTTTGTTTCATTAATTTTCTGAATGATTCTTTTGTTTTCCATTTCATTCATCTATAATTTAATTTTTGTTATCTCTTTTCTTCTGCTCCGTTTGGGATTAGATTGTTGTTCTTTTTCCAAATCCATAAGATGGTTCATGAGTTTGTTGATCCACTATCTTTCTGCTTTTCGAATGTAAGCATCTAATGAAATAAATTTCCCTCTTAAGACTTCTTTTGCTGTATCCCATGGGTTTCAGTAACTTATGTCTTCATTGTTGTTATGTTTGAGGAACTGAATGATTTCCTCTTTTATCTCTTCCTGAACCCAACTATCATTCAGCATAATGTTGCTTAATTCCCAAGTCTTTGTGTGGGGATGAATGTTTATATTGGAGTTGAGTTCCACCTTTATTGCCTTGTGGTCTGAAAAGATACAAGGTATAATTTCTATTCTTTTAATTTTCCTGAGGTTTGATTTATATCCAAGAATGTGGTCAATTTTTAAAAAACTTTATTCAAATTAATATGAGCATACAATATTTAGGTTACATTGTTCTCACTTCCAGGAATGTGGTTGATTTTGGAGTACATACCATGGGCTGATGAGAAAAATGCATATTCTTTAGCTTTGGCATGGTGTGTTCTGTATATCTGTATTAATCTAGACATATACAGTAGCATATATACAATAATGTATATACAATATACATAATTATTCTAGGGTCACATTTAAGTTCTTTGTATCTTTGTTTAGTCACTGTTTAGAACATCTGTCTAGTTCTGTCAGTGGGGTGTTAAAGTCCCTAACTATTATAGTGTTATGGAATATCACATTGCTGTGACCCATCAAGGTCTGTTTCATAAATCTGGAAGCATTTAAGTTGGGTACATAAATATTTAAAATTGAAATGTCCTTTTGTTTTATTGTTCCTTTTACTAGTATAAAGTATCTGTCTTTGTCTTTCTTAACTTTAGTTGCATTAAATTCACTTGTGTCTGAAAATAAGATTGCAAGCCTTCCTTTCTTTTCATTTCCGTTTGTTTGAAATACTGTTTTCCACCTCTTAACCCTGAATCTTGATTTGTCCTTCAAGGCTAGGTGTGTCTCCTGGAGACAGCATATGAATGGCTTGTGCTTTTTTATCCAGTCAGCCAGCCAGTGCTTTTTCAGTGTTGAATTCAGTCCATTGATATTTATTGAGATAATTGATAAGTGTTGTGTTCTATTCATTTTATTTTGTGAAAGTGCCTTGGTTAGTTTTATTCCTTGTGCTATTGTGGAAGCTAAGTTTTGACCTTTAGCTTTTGAGTGTTTACTTTGCTGATGGTACATTGTGATGGTCAGTGTTGAGAATAGGTCTAAGTATTTCCTGTAGAGCTGGTCTTGTTATGGCGAATTTCCTCAATGCTAGTATACCCACAAAAGATTTGATTTCTCCATCAATTTTGAAGCTTAGTTTAGCAGGATAAAGAATTATGGGCTAAAAATTGTTTTGTTTAAGAATGTTGAAAGTGGATAACCATGGTCTTCTGGCTTAGAAGGTTTCAGTTGAAAAGTCTACTGTCATCCTAATGGCTCTGCCTCTGTAGGTCAGTTGATGCTTACTCCTGGTTATTTGCAGAATTTTTCTTTCATCTTGACTTAGGATAGCTTCATTACAATGTGTCTTGGAGAGGCTCTGTTTGAGTGTGAAAGGAGTGTGTTGGGGTCTTTAGTAAAACTTGGGAAGTTTCCATTTATGTTAGTCTGTAGTAGAGTTTCCATTCCTTTGGGACAATTTTGTTCTTCAGGAATTCCTATTATTTGTATGTTTGAATGCTTCATGGAGTCTCATAATTCTCTAAGCCTCTGTTCTGCCTTCTCTCTCTTTTCTTCTGCCTCCTTAACTACCTGGGTTTCATAAATCTGGAAACATTTATCATAAATCTGGGTTAACTCGAAAACTTTATCCTCTAGCTCTGAGGTCCTTTCTTCCCCATGGTCTAACCTCTTTTTGATACTTTCTACTTCATCTTTACATTCCCCGATTGTCTCCTTCATTTCCTTAAGCTCTGCCATATACTTTCTATATTCTACATATCTCTCATCTGACTTTTGGTTCTGTCTTTTCCATTTTCTCATCCATTCCTTTTATTGTCTTTATCATCCACATTTTAAATTCCCTTTCTGTCAAGTCCATTAAATCTTTATAGATGGAGTCTTGTGCAGTAGCTGCCTCATAGTCCCTTGGGGGAGTTCCTCTGTTTTGATTTTTCATGTTGCCTGAATTTTTCTGTTGGTTCTTCTCATGTGTTCTTTCTTCTTGTTCATCTCTTTGTCCTTCTTTTTCCTTCTCACTACCTCCTTTGCATCAAATTACCTTAACTCAGAGCTTAGGTCTTAAAGTGGTCTCAGCCAGAGCAAAGCCAAATAATCAGAAGTCTTTGCTCTTGATGATAATATGTTGTAATATGCTGCCAAGACACCAGATGATGCTGTGGGGTTTTTTAGGAGATAGGTAGTACAGCCAGCAACCTCTGTGGTCCCTAATTCCAAACTTAGTTGCCTTCAGTGATCCCCTGATTATTTTCTCAGCATTCAGACCCTGGCAGGGTTGAAATCTTAAAGCTTATAAAAATCCTTCAGGGTCAGGTCTCTCAGTGCCCCCAGACTCCAGTTCCCATGGGGTATGGGAGTTCCACAGCCTATCCCAAGAGTGGAGTTCTAATCCTGGCAGGTGGAATTAAGATGGCTGTGCTTTGGGCCCCTGCTAATGATACCAGATTTTTGATACTGGATTTCCAGGCTCTTGGTCTTGACAATTGGATGAATGAATCGATGGACCATAGGATCAACAGGAGGTTAGGTTTTATTTAATAGGTGTTACAGCTCTCACAAAGAGCCAAACCTTGCAGAGCAGGATCAGTAGTAAGATAGGTTTTATACAAGTGTCACAGCTCTTACAAAGAGCCAACCCTCCTTGCAGAACAGGATATAAGTGTTACAGCTCTTGCTCTCCTGCTCTCTCTCCCTTAGAGGTCTGCTGTGATCTGCCCCTAGGCTCTCTACTCAGGTGTTTATATAGGCGCAGTTGTCCAATGAGCTTTCGGCTCCTAAAAATAGACCAATCAGGAGCAGGTTTTGAACATGGACCAATAAGGGAGGAAGAGGATATTCCAGTGTCTTCCCTGCTTGTGTCTGGTCCTTTTTGGCTACTGGAGCCTCTGGTGGGGGGAGAGAAGCTCCCCCACTTGCTCCAGCCTGCTGGCTCCTCTGCTGGCGACACCGCCAAGACAGAGGTGGCAGGTCCCCCAGCCCTGCTCAGCTGAGCTGGCTGGGGGCCACTTGTCCGGTATCACTAAGACCTTCTCATGACTTCCCCACAGTGGCAGCCACTTGGCCACCAAGACCTTCTCAGTATGATTCCCTCACCAGTCACCAAAACTTATGACAATTCCCTCCAACTGGTGTTCCAATATTGTTGCTGTATACTGTTCAAGTCTGCCCACTCTTCCAAGCTTTCCATTCAATGCACAGCTTCCTCCAACAACTGAAAACTCCAGAAAGGCTTCCTCCTGTCCCAAACCACCATGGAGGGGGGGAAGCCAATCCCAGTGGGTTGCAATCACTTGCCTAATTCTTCAGATTTCCACCACTCAGTGTCATATGATGTATCCAGCTCACCACCTCCTTGCTGTGCTCTCTGAGCTAACTCTGGGTAAGATCCCTGTGCTAGGTATGGCTGGGTTCTCTCCTTTTCCCTAGTTGTTCTAGCAGAGCTCAGCTGAAGAATCCTTCTTATCCACCATCTTGCTTTGCCCCTTGACCCAAAGGTTTTTTAAAAAGCACCCATACCCATGTCTTACTCCCAAAGATTCTGAATAATTGTTCTAAAGGAAAGCTAAGCATTGGCATTTTCAATGCAGGGAGGGGAACATTGAGAACCACTGGCCTTTGCAGACACTTGCCCTTGCAGTTTATGGTATGGGCTCTTGGGTTCAGTCTGGGGTAGAAGGAAAAGGGGCACTTGCTGTACTATGGGATTTACTAAATGACTTTCAAAGGAAGATTAAGATGTCCTTCTTCAGGTGGATGGAGACCAGATCCAAAGGTTGAATTATAGAAAATAATTATAATATTTTGCAGAACTGAGTTTTTGTTTGGTGGAATTCATACCCATCACATAGTGTTAGAAAAGCAGCATGTTTCTTGCACTCATATCCCTATGAAAAGTTGAAAAAAAAGATAGACTGAGAAGATCATATGTTCCCCTTTGTAAATTGAAGATCATTCCTGTGTGCTTATTTGGCAAAGGATGAAATTAAAGAAAACAGCCTAGATGCCATTCTGAAACAAACCACTATAAGAACAAAGATCAGGGACATGGAAAAGATGTGTGATCCAAACCCAAAGGGCTAAAAAAGAGAACTTAAATGTCAACAAGGTTTGTCTTGGTTGTTTATAAAATAAGGCAGTCATGTATTTAAATGAAAAATCTGCTTGAGACATCCAATTCACCACAGATATCAAGTTGTAGAAGAGAATCTATTGAATGCAGCAGAAATTGTATGTCCCCAAAACATAGAAGCTCATGCCAATGAAAATATAACCAGAAATACAGTTGCTTAATGGCATGGAAATATGTCTAAGACATTAAAAGAAAAATCATGTGAAAAGATTTTAAAATGGTGATACTATTTCACTGATTAAATACATATTTAGTAATACTTACATGTGATAACTAGTTCTATTAATCACCATGACTTTGAGAATTTTCATAAGACTGCAAATATTTGGACAGTGTGCCCATGAGAGACTCAACACCAGGAAGTGATTAAAAAGTTTTTGTGAATAGAAGAAACTTTTGAAAAAACTTTTGAACTGCCTACATTGACCACCTTCTTAAGGTGACCTAATTTTCATAGACCAGACATGTACCACATGTTTGTATCAGTACAGTAGGCCAAGTTCCTTATGTTGACCACCTTTGTATGTTAACCAGTTCGTTACAGTCCCTTGGTCCATAAACTAACAGAGGTAAAACTATTGTAGCAAATTCATGTGCCAATGAGATGATGTTCCTTGGATGGATGGTGGTAATATTGGACTTACAATCAACCTTAAGTTCCATGTGGCAAGTTATATAAGGATACAGGCTTTACACTTACTCATTTGCATTATTTAGCAGAAACTTCTTTCTGCCAGAAGTTAAAAATTGAAGATGTCATGAACACAGTGCTCACTACCATGAGCTGGACTTCCCTGTGATGCATTGTGTGATGAATTGGACACAAACCAAGGCAGTCTGCACACTAGACTGAGGGTGGGTGTTTTAGTCACACTTGAAAGGAGCATTGTTAAACAGATGAAAGAAATGAACTTATTCACATCATCTGAAAGAAAAAAAAAGCTTTGCTTATGCTAAGCAGCAAAGATTGTTATCATATGATTGGCCTTTTGGGTTGACAAACACTGAATACTTCTCTGCAGAGGCATGCACAAACAGTTATAAAATGTCAATGGGGAAACCTATCTGCCATAGAACTTTTTGGTCACTTTCCTTTATTAGAATATTAGTTTCTAGGAATATAACTGATGTCTTGCAATCATGATGAAAATTGTGATACACACTAAAATGGCTTATTGATTTCAGATTTTGTGAAGGTAACTTCCCACTGTTCAGTACTCCTGAAGAGTACTTAGTCAATTCTTACTTACAGTGTGAGAGGTGTGATATAGGGTTAGAAATTTAGTACAATGACACTGGAACATCAGACTCTTACAAAGACCTTCACAATTGTGCAAATACTCAAGTTTTGAAATAACCTATGTTTTTGAATACCTGTCTTCCAGTATTAAACTAAGTAAAACTAACTAAATAAAAACTCCTAGTTAATAGATCCTAGTCAAGGCTGAATTTTGTGTTCATCCTAAAAGGAGACACAAGATTTAACAAGGACATGTTGATACTGAAGAAAAAGTGAACAAACTATGAAAGAATTTCAATTCTAAATTTGAGAGACAATTTTCAATATCATACGCGTATGCATTATATAGTATAGCTGCAAGCATAGTTCAGAAACATAAAGGTATTTTTTTCTGGCAACTTTTAAAAACATCTGCCATAATCACCCATAGACATTTACATCTCTGTCTTTTGTAGACTCTGGAGCATTGGAACGACCTGTTCCAGGCATGTCATGTCTTGTGATAATTCTAAAGCTTAGCTAACAGTTTTCACCACAAGATGGAGCTTATATGTTCCTCTCCAAAAATAGAGCAATTCTTTCATTCCTCCACTAGTGAGCAGTCATGCTCTTTCTTTCTAAAAAGAGCCTACTGGGAAAACCTTTAAAACCTCCTATATCTTAGGTTGTGGACTAAGAGCTTTACCTATGCTAGCAGAGAGATCTCTGATTCGTGGTATTCATGACAGTTTTCATGAGAATTCTTTTCATCTCTTAAGTATTTTTTTATTAACAGATTGGTTAGTATTTATTTTTACAAGGAACATTGCAAATAAAAACTATCTTCCTGAAGTACACTGTTGTTAAGAGTCCAAAATATCAGAATAGAAGAATACCAGTACTTTAGGTGCCTTGAGAGCTGTGGTGGCACAGGAGCCTCCATAGGGAGGTGAGAGAAATGAAGCCTAAGGCCACACACCTGTCAAAGTCATTATTGGAGTATCAAGTAAGGAGGCTCAGATAGTCTCTTTACACTTGATTTGAATTTCTATTAAAGTTATCTGCTGGTTTTTCCTCTCCACCTCAGTGAATAATTACTTCCTTAATTAAGGTCTTCTTATCCAATCCAGGCAATGGTTATAAAGTGTCAGTTAGGCAGTATTCAACAATCTTTTTACCCTAAATGAAGTGATTACTTACACTAAGGTTTATAGGCACATATAATGGCAGTTGTTCCTCAACAAAACTGGAAACTGGAGTCCTCTTTATTCATTCATTCACCTAATATTTATTACATCCCCACTATGTCCCTAGAGATAAATAGTAAATGAGGCAAGTTTATGTCTTTATAAACTATATAACTGAATTTGTATGTATGTAGGGTGGGTGGGTCATATGAAGGAGAGTAACAAGATTTGGGCACGGCACATAATAAATAAATAAATGATATAATTTCAGATGGTGATAAATGTAATAAAGAAAATAAATTACTGCCTTTCAACAGGGTGCCAATGGGGGAAGGAAGAACAGAATATTTACATGCCAAGTAATGGCATGTGAATACAAAAATTAACTTAAAATAGATCAAAGTCTTAAATGTAAGAGAACATAGGTGTTAATCTTTGTGAGCTTAGATTATATATTTTTTAAAGATATGAGAACAATGAGGGAAAAGTAGACAAATTTGGCTCTATTTAAATGAAAACCTTTTGTGCTTCAAAGGGCCCAATCAGAAAAGTGAAAACACAACCCACATAATGGAAGAATTTACAGATCACATATCTGATAAGGGTTTAGTATTCAGAATATATAAAGAAACCAAATTTAAAAAATAAGCAAAAAATTTGAATATAGTATTTTTCCAAAGAAGACATACAAATGGCCAATAAGCACATGAAAAAATGCCCATTATCATTAGTCATTAGAAAAATGCAAATCAAAACTACAATGAATTACCACTTCACACTCACTAGGATGGAAAAAATATAAAAGACAATCATGAATGTTGACAAGGATGTGGAGAAATAGAAACCCTTGTGCACTGCTGGCAGGAGTGTAAAATGGTGCATTGGAAAACAGCTCTGCAGTTCCTGAAATAGTAGATGATAAAGTAGAGTGAGGGAATGAGAAGGAAGTGGGCACAGGCTGGTGAGGTGATCTTAATCACTGTAGTCAGGGGTGCTTTCTGTAAGAAGGTAACATTTGAGTGGAATATTAGTTGAAATAATAATTGGATAAATCACTCCACTCTGCTCTTAGTCTGTCTTTTGTCTGATACGTGCATTAGAATTTGTCCCTACCTACTTAAATTCTACAAATTTGTGCGAAAGAAACTTTCTGGAAATAAATGTCATCATTATTTGATGAAAATGTTGGCCCACAAAGCTTCCCAGCAGAGTTACTTAACAGGGAAATCTCTAAGCCCTAACAATGGCCCTAGGTGTCTTAAGAAAGGCAAATAACAGACATGGATGTTACGCAAGGCTCTTGAAGGTTTTGCTAAACCATCCAGGTTCAATATAGCTCATGATAAGAGGCCACTTACTCTACAGAATCTAGAGAGAGGCTCCTAACTTCACCTCCCACCTACATAAGGAGAGCAGGAGAGCAGCTTTTCCTATCCTTTCCTATCCTTTTCTCTAAAATTCTTTCTTTTCCTTCCTGGATAAAGACGAGTGAGGTTGGGAGCGGCCCAGAGAAGCTCTGGCAGAGTTAAGATGCTCGGTAGAACCAGCTCCTGACTCATAGGCTTCCCTACCTATGTTGCTACCTGAGCAGAACACGAGTAAGTTCTTGGGAAGTTCTTTGGATCTCCTGGAGCTAGGTTTCTCAACTTCAGCATCATTGATATTTTGGGCTGGATAAATCTTTGCTTATCCTGTCCGGTGCCCTGTAGGATGTTTAGCAACACCCTGGCCTCTGCCCACTAGATGCCAGTACACACTCCCTCTTCCCCCTTGCTCTGCTCAGGTTCTGCCTAGACATTGCCGAATGTCCCCTGGGGGACAACGCTGCCTCTGTTTCCAAACTACTGCCCTGGTTTTGGAGGACAGTGTTTTAGAGACTGATGCCCAACTCTTGCCTGTGGAATCTAAAGGATAGAGGCTTGCTGGCCCCACCTGTGGTGGCTGAGCAAACAAAATGGGTATATGAGGGCTACTTGAAGTTCTCCTGTTTGAAGAAGCAAAAAAGGGCAATGATTTCCCTTCTCAGAATGTGCTGTTGAAGATTACCAGCCTCCAGTTATTTTCAAAAGATCCTCTTGAAGGCTGCTGTTTGTTGAATAGGAAAGAGATTTATAAAATGTCAAAGACCTGCTTGCTTTAGAAATAGTTTTTCACCCTTGCACTATTGGCATTTTGGACAAGATAGTTTTTTTGGATGTGGGGGCTTCACCATAGTATGTTTAACAGTGTCTCTGGCCTTTACCCACTAGATACTAGTGGCGCACCTCAGCCATGGTGGTTCTGCATGTCTCTAGACCTTGGCAAATTCCCCCTGGAAGGCAAACATCAACTCTGGTTGAAAAACACTGCTGTTAAGAAAGACGCGTTGCCCAGAATCCTGCTATGGAGGTCTGGAAAACCCATAAGTCATGAATCATGAATCATGGCTCCTGTAATAAATTACAGCAAATTTAGGAGTGTAAAACAACATGAACTTATTACCTTATAGCTCTAGGGAAAGATCATAAGTCCTAGGGAAAAATCACAAGTCCACAAGCTCTAGGGAAAGATCACAGGTCCTACTGTGCTGTGATGGTGGTGGCAGGACTGTGTGCTTTCCAGGAGCCCCCTGGGGGAATCCCTTTCCTTGTCACTTCCAGCTTTTCCAGGCCGTCCTCATTGTTTGGTTCACAGCTCCCAGCCAGCAGTGGCATCACTCTGACTTGTGATTACATGTTCACATTGCTTCTCTGCCTCTGACCCTTCTGCCTCCCTTTGGATTATACTGGGCCCAAGTGAATAATCTAGAATCCTGTCTCCTTCATCAGGTTCTCAGCACTGTGAGGCATTTTTCTGCCTATCATAGTCAGTATTTGGATGTCTGCCAGAAGGCATTGAGCAGCTACATCGCATCACCCCAGTTCAGTAATTCCCTTTACTTTTGATGTCCTTGTCACAGCCCCAAGCAGAACCTGGCAGCAGTGGAGCAAAGAGGAGAAGGACAGTGAGAAGAGCAGAACTCCTCTGACCCATTCCCATTGCTGGAACCAGAACGGGGAGAGGAGAGAACCTTTAAATGAGATGGGAGATAATGGTTTTGATTAAAATATGACTGAAGTTTATTTTCTCCTTTACCTGAAAATAATGCTGTTTTAATTTATAACATATCTGGAAAGCCATGGGCTGTACCTGAAGGGTGCTTACTGCTGGAGAAAGGAGCCTTTCTACAGTAAAACTGAAGGCAATGATGGAAGAGGAGACGTTATCCTCATAGCACCTCATAGTATCCAGCACATTGAATAAACTGGAACAAGAGTGATTTGAGAGGAGAGGAGGTTTCCAAATTGTATTGTGCCACTCCATGGACAGGAAAGATCTTCCCAGAGAGGGCAAGGTTGCTGGGGGTTGAGCTAGTCTGCACCAGGAGGCAAAGAGGCCTTGGAACATCACATTTTTTCCTGTCTTTCTAGGAACAATGAATTTTTTTTTTTTTAATTACTTAGAAATCAGGAGAAAGAGAGCAAGGAAGGAGAGAAGAGGGAGAGAAAGGTAGAGAAATCTGGAGTGATAGTCACCAATGTTCTCTTGAGGGAGGAATAAGTAGACAATATTTTAAATCTGTGCTGGCAGGAAACATTGGGGCATGTGGTCCACAGAGAGAGAGATACAGCTTGCTTTTCTGCAGTGAAGAATCAAACTTTAAGATGCATCCCAATGTATAAATGTATGTCTTGCTCAAATTGTGAAGCTATAATCAGGAAACTTTCCTGGGTTTCTTGAGGACAACAATCAGATATACAAACTTGAGTGTTTTCCTTTCGTGGCTAGGTAAGCCTGCTCCCTTCATGCCTAGAATCCAAGAGCACATAGTAGGACAGGTTATCCACAAAATCTAAAAACTTTCAGTGGCAGTCAATCTGAGATCAAAAGGACCTACATTTTTTTAATTGTATGTGGTGTATGTATACGTAATTATGAAGACCATTTTACTAACCCCCAAATGGCAAATACAATAGCACCTCTGTAAGTTGACCGCTCAAAGGACTGTTAACAAACTGCCCAGCATACAGAGGTGGTCAACATAACAAACTTCTCTTGGTTACACGTGGTATATATCCAGTCTATGAAAATTAGGTCAACGTGAGCAGGTGGTCAATGTAGGGAGGTGGTCAACTGTGGAATTTTTACTGGATAGTTCTTCCACAAAGACAGATACAGTAATTTAGGATTTTTATTTTTTTGGTTTTGTTTTGTTGGAAGGGGAAATTATGCAGTACCCAAAATGACTGTTTCATTCAGGGAAAAAGATGTTAGTTTGTCTATTTGAATGGAATAGAGTAGTCAAGATAAGGAACAGCAGGTAATGAAGATAATGCCATAAAACAAAGGAGTATTTCCCACCTTTCACATCAGTATAGGGCCCACGGGGTATGCAAAGTCAGAGTAGAGGGCTCTATCCTCCACAGAGCTTCAGGTCCAGAGAAGAGAGCCATGTAAGGGACTAACATGGGAGTGGGGTGAGGGAGAAGTGAAGAGAGTTAAGTGGAATTAGCTTATGCTGAGGTCCTAAATAGGAAAGAACTTTGACAACTATTCCAGTCGTTGGAAGTTAAGGCATTGTTTATATACTTGCCTCTGACTCTCAGGGGGCATGCTGTCTTCATGCCCCAAATCGTGTTAGCAAATCCATTGTCTTTATCTCCCTCTGGAAGCTAGTTCCCCCTCCTCTGTCTCTGTCTACCTGGGACAAATTTACTTCTAAATTGCAAATAGTAAAGTCTTCTTTTCTAAATTAAAGAGTTGTGCCTGTCCACAGTCAGGCTATCAGTAAATCATCTGTTGAAGGAATGAAAGAGGGAGTGGTGGAAGGAAGGTAGAAGAAAGAAATGTGAAAAGAAAAGAGGGAAGGAAGGAAGGAAAAAGGGAGGAGGGAAGAAGGGAGGGAAGCAAAGAAAGGAAGGAAGGGAGGAAGGAAACAAAGACTTGCCGTTATGTTTTGTGTTTGTTTCTGTGCGTTATCACATGAACTTACTTCAAGAAACAGCCTCTGAGATTATGGAGGAAGTTATATCTGTGAGGGGCTGTGGCAGAGAAAGCAGGTAGGCTACTTTGGTGCCAAAGCTCTTTTGGGATTTGCAGTTGGCAGGAATATGACTATTCTTACTATATGAGAGAGGGTAAGAAACATTACTATGAATGAAGATGGCTCACCAGTCAGCCCAGGACCCTTGTAACGCAGATTATAAGAGCTGTCAAACTGCCGTTCTGGGTGCGTAAATACAGGAAAAACCAAATGGCCCCGTGCTTTCTTCATTGTTGCCTGCCTTAGGTCACTGTCTTTATCTCCCTCTGGAGGCTAGTTCCCCCTCCTCTGTCCATGTGTTCGATACTATTAATCTTGTGCTCTGTAGTGGTATCTTTTGAAGGGAGGAGTAGATCTCTATGTTCTGTGATGCCCAGGAAGGACTGGTACAGTTCTCATATCATAAATGTCCTTTGTGTCATGATGTGGTTTGCAAATGTGTTCACCATAAGGTGCCTTGAACTTGGGTGGGTGTTATAAGTGTTAAATATAAAGAATCTAAGTGCAGAGTGGGCGTCGATCAGTGTGTCTAAATTCTTATCTTTAACTATTTGCCTTTCTTTGTTCTCATTGCTGTCTTCATTTGTCCTCAAATCAAGAAAGACCTCGAGTCTATAATGATCAAGTGGGTTGTTTTATTTTTTTGACAAATATAAACCTGTAAGTTTCTGAAAAAGGGGGAGTGGCATATCTGGGCAATCCCTAAAAAAGGCAATGCCATCACCATATCTGATGTTGGGTTAGGTAGGGAGTCTAAGTTGGAGAGTTAAGAAGCTGACTGGTAGAAAAATGAGAGAATAAATAGAAATATCTCTTTCTCCTCTTTTTCTTCCTTTTCCACATTTCTTGAGAAAGAGAAAGGGTCTTTAGTTCAGCAGAAAATGGGAGCTATGGGATCAGACACAGGAATGCTCCCCAAACATGGCAAGGAATTCCTTGTATTTCCTATCCTCCTTACACTTAGGCTGAACTAAAGGAGTCACTGATGAAATCTGAAATCAGCTTAGGGTTAGACATGTGAGAATATGGTCCCCACCCTTTCATCTCGTCACATGGACTCCTTCCTCTCAATTTTCAGAGCTCTGTCCTTTTCATTCCTCTTTCCAAATCCACCTCCATTTGAGTTTACAATCTGTGCCTGGATTCTGGTTTCAATGAGCCACTGATTTATTTGTAGCCATTGCTGATCTGGAGTGCAGATGCAAATGGCAGTCTTCCCTGGTAAGTGTTGATGGCAATTGGATCATTCTCTGATTTGCATTCCTGAGCCCTACAGGTTCTCAGGAAACCACATCTTACAGGCAGTTAAGTGGGGGGGGGGGGGATTTTTAATCTCAACTACAAATGCCAGTCCACTATAGTTCTTAGAATGAAAGATCTTTTCTTTGTAAGACAGAGGATGGTTAGAGACAGAGACATTAATTTAGCAAAATTTGGGTCCAAAGTGGATATAGGAGAAGGGACTGTAGGAGAGTAGAGGGGTCTGGGGATCAGAAGGGAGATAGGGAGATACTGGACAGGTGAAAGTTTGGAAGCCATTGGGTTATTGCAGACTTAAATGCTTTCAGTGGAGGACACTCCTCAGAGACAGCTTGCAGGGAGAGAGAAGAGTGCATCTGAACCCATCCTAGGCATTTTAGCATTCTGTAAATGCTTTCAAATTCAGCCTCACTGTAATTCATTCCTAATTTCAATATTAGCAGAGTGGTTTCATTTCATCTATTCTCACCTGCTCTTAGGCCCATTATCTCTTGCTGGTCCTGGCTCTTGTCTGGAGGTGATTTTACTCCAAATTCTAGTCCATGGTTTAGAACTGGTCTACGTGCAGATGTGCACCAGGAGGCTATTTCAAAATCCCAGAAGAGCTCACACATAAAGTAAGGATTAATCTACAAACCAAGTGTGTAAAAAAGCAAAACACATTTGAAAAATAATGAATTTAATTTCCATGCAGGCCTCACCCCCACCAAATTCACCTTATGGGTGAAAACATAATTTTGGATAAAATGACTCATTTCATGTCACACTCATCCCACACAAGATTGTCCTTCCTGCTCTGAGCTTGGCTGCTAAGTGAAGGTGGAAGGTGATTTGGGCTGGCTGTCAGGAAGAGTGACTCCTGCAGTCCATTTTCTTTCTCCTAACCATGACACTTTTATTCAGCATGTCACCAGTTCGTTTCCCTTGGACCACCCCTTCGCTTGCTTACCCCACTGATGCCAGCAGCTCCATCTCTGTGCTCAGCTGTATTTATGGTACCGTGGACTTCCTTATTAGAATCTCATTATTCAGCTTAGTGTTCATTGTTCAGTGGTTAGGGCACTGGCCACATGCACCAGGGCTGGTGGGTTTGAACCTTCCTGAGCCTGCTAAACAAACAAAAAAGCCACCATAATAAAAAAATAGCCAGGTGTTATGGCGGGTACCTGTAGTCCCAGCTACAAAGGAGGCTGAGGCAAGAGGATTGCTTGAGTCCAAGAATTTAAGGTTGCTGTGAGCTGTGACACCACAGCACTCTACTGAGGGCCACATAGACTCTCTCTCTTAGAAAAAAAAAAAGGAATCCCATTATTTGATGATTGGGGTAGGGCTTCCGTGTTCATACAGGCACAGAATATGCCATTGTGCCTTCTTACCTACTTGGCAGGCAAGTTAGTGACCTAAGTTCTGCTTTTATCTTTTCTATATTTGTTCCTATGTGCTTATGCAAAAAAAAATTAATGAAGGACACACACATACAGCTGTGTTGAGTGCATGCTGAGAAGTCTCATAGTTTTTTTTTTTTGAGACAGAGACTCTGTCACCCTCTGTAAGAGTGATGTGGCTTAATAGCTCACAGCAACCTCAAACTCTCAGACTCAAGTGATCCTCTTGCCTCAGTCTCCCAAGTAGCTGGGACTACAGGTGCCAGCCACAATACCCGCCTATTTTTAGAGATGGGGGTCTCACTCTTGCACAGGCTGGTCTTGAACCTGTGAGCTCAGACAGTCCACCTACCTCAGTCTCCCAAAGTGCTAGGATTAGATTTTCTTTAAGTATTCTTGACCACTTAATATACTAATAAAAACCTGTTTCCAGATCAACAACTTTCACCTATTTCAGCTTTCTGGAAATCTCTTATAAAATAAATTTTTGCTAGTAAATAAAAAAATTGGAAACTGCCACTGTTGATTCAATATGAGTTAATAAGCTTCCCCAAAACCTCACATAATGGAATTAACAGGTTTTCTTGACAGAAAAGAAAACATAACAGCATAAAATGAAAATAAGATAAACCTGTTTTCAATGATATTTATGCTCCAAATCAAAATTTTCCTCAAGAAAGCCAGGTTTGGGAATTTTTATGACTGCAAATGAAGATTTTTACAATAAAAGATTGTCCATGCTAACATTTTGTGCAACATATATTAAGCTTCTGAAACAGACCTAGATGTTCTTGTATAATAAAAAAATGTGTATGTGGATTCTGATATGATATTTATTTATAATGTGTTTGCATTTCCTTTCTTCTGAGATTCTATGGAGGAAAAACAATCTAATAGTAAGGAAGAGAGAGGAGTAAGGATGGCCAAGAGCAGACGAGTGATTTCATTCTGTTTCGTGGTGGCAGACAATTGGTGGCAATGTGTAAAAACACTTGGATAAAAATGACTCATTAAATTCTTGGGCTCAAGCAATTCTCTTGGGCTCAAGCAATTGGTGGCAGTGTACTGTGTAGGAAGTAGATGGAGGGGCTGCTCAGAAGAAGCATATGAGGAAACTCTAGGAAGGTGACAGCTGGTCGACCTGCAGGAAAATGAGAGGGCCCTAGATGCAGAATTGTTCGCTTTGGATAGTGGGATTGATGTATGGGGCAAAACCAGAGGCATCATGAAACTTCTGTCTGCCATATAACCACTCACCAATCCCTTCCACCCGCTTTCTGCCCAGTGCAGAAAGAGCCATTGACAGTCCTCACATTAATAATTATTTTTTTAGAAAAATTAAATACATTTCTTTTCTTTCTTTCATGTAAAAAAATAATAGCTGTCCATGATAACACTTTATTATATCATCATGGTTTTGATTTGCATTTCCTGGAAGGTTAGTGATGCTGAGTACCTTTTCATAAGTTGTTGGCCATTTTGATGTTTCTTTGAAGAAATGTATATTTAATATGTTCATCCTGTGTTCTAAATTTAAAAAAGAAACATTCAAGTCTTTTGCTCATTTTTAAATCAACATATTTGGGGTATTTTGCTCTTGGGTTGTAGGGTTCTTTGGATATTCTGGATATTATTCTTTTTTTTTAAAAATTTATTGAATGATAACTGTGTACATTGGATATTATTCTTTATACAGGTACATGGTTTGCAAATACTTTCTCCTATTAAGCCGATTATGCTTTCTCTTTGCTGATTATTTCTTTTTCTGTTCAGGAGTTTTTAATTTGATGCAATGCCATTTGTCTATTTTTGCTCTTGTTGCCTATGCTTTTGGTGTTATTTATCTAAGAAATCATTGCTAAGGCAATACCAGAAAGCTGTCTTCATGTATTCTTTTAGGAGTTTTACAATTTCAGATCTTATATTTAGGTCTTTAAGCCATTGATTAAATTGATTCTTGTGTATGGAATAAAACAAGGATCAAATTTCATTCTTCTGCATGTGGATATCTAGTTTTCCAATATCATTTGCTGAAGATATTCATGTCAAAGATTAGTTTACTGTGAATATGTGGGTTCATTTCATGGAACTCTATTCCATTGGTTGGTATGAATGTTTTTATGCCAGTACCATACTGTATTTTTTACTATAGTTATCTAATATATTTTGAAATCAGGAATTTTGGTGTCTCCTGTTTTATTCTCCTTGCTCAAGATCACTTTGACTATTAGAGGTTTCTCGTGGTTCCATAGAATTATAGGACTATTTTTCTGTTTCTGTAAAAAATACCACTGAAATTTTGATAGGAATTGCATTGAATCACTTTGCATGCATCACTTTGGATAGTATGGAGATTTTGACAATATTAATTCTTCCAATCTATGAACATGCAATATATTTTCATTTATTTTTGCCTTTTTCAATTTTTTTTGTGAAAGAGAAATTTTAAAAAATCTCACGACAAATGAAAACAAAAAGACAATGTACCTAGACTTGTGGAATGCAGCAAAAGCAATACTAGAAATTTCAGTGATAACGACCTATGAAAAAAAGTCTCAAAGAAGCAACTTAACTTTACTTTTTAAGGAACTAGAAACAGAAGGAAAAAGTAAGCCCAAATTTAGCAGAAGGAAAGATATAATAAGATTAGAGCAGAAGTAAATAAAATAGGAAATAAAAGTTTAAAAATCAAAACTAAGAGTTTCTTGAAAAGATAAAAAAAGACAAACCTTTAGTTAGAGTAACCAAGAAAGAAGAACACTAACATAAATAAAATAAAAAATGAAAGAGACACTGCAGCAGATGCCTCAAAAATGAAAGGAATTGTAAGAGACTATTATAAACAGTGATACACCAACAAATTTGCAATGGATACACTTCTAGAAACACAGCCTACCACCAAGATTGAATCAAGAAGAAATTGAAAGCTTGAATAGACAAATAATAATCAAGGAGATAGAATCACTCAAAAATATCCCAGTGAAGATAACTCAAGGCTTTACAGATGAATTCTATGGAATACTTGAAGAATTAGTACCAGTCTTTTTAAAATTCTTCTAAAAAATACAAGAAGAAAAAACACTTACAAACTAATTTATACGTCAGTATTATCCTGACACAATAGCCAGACAACAACAGTACAAAAAAACTATAAGCCAATATCCCTAATGAACATGGACACAAAAATCCTCAACAAAATAATACAAATATAATTTAATAGTACATTAAAAACACCATAATTAATAGGGATTCATCCCTGAGTGACAAAGATAACTCAACCTGTGCAAATCAATAAATGTCACAATCACATTACCAAATGTACTATAAAAATTATATGATCATCCCAGCAATGCAGAAAAATCATTTGAAGAAATTCAACACCTTTTCATGATAAAAACTCTCAGCAAAGTAGGCAAGTCACAGACAAATCTCTGGCTGTTTTTCTAAAGTCAGACTTGAGAAATTCAGTTTTATAAAGGGATAGGGATATGGAGAAAAAGAAATAGAAGAATGAGCAATGAGACAAAATTATTGTTAGTACATTCTTGTGAGAAAAATGTCTACATTTTACGTAGGATAAAAGGAACATTAAAAGAGAAAAAGGGAGTGAAGGAAGAATCAATTATCCATATATCCCTGGTTAGACAGAAGAATATTTGATCTTGTACCGTCTCTGTACTGCACCTTGAAAGATAAACCTGTAATCAACATTATTACTGTGGAATTGAACTTTAGTTTTAAGAACTAGACTTTAGTCCGCAGACTCAAAGTTACAATTTGCATGTCTTTGCTTATGGGGGACCAACGAGGAATTTCTTTATATATTATCTGTGGGGCAGTCCTTGACAGCTGTCTGTGGCCTGTTATCTTTCCATGGGGACCTGCCTGGGCCTGATGTTAATAATAGTTATTCATATGGAAAGAGGAGTTATATGACTCAGCCTCCTTCCTGTTGCATTATATACAAACCCATTGTTATCATCATACCCAAAGGTTAAAAGCTAAAGGTTTTTCATCCAAGATAAAGATTAAGACAAAAATTTCCACTCTTGCTAATTCTATTCAACATAGTACTTGGAAGTCCTAGCCAGAGCAAGTAGGTAACAGAGAGAAATAAAGGACATCCAAACTGGAAAGGGAGAAGTAAAATTATCTCTGCAGATGACATGATTCTATAGGTAGGAACTCTAAAGACTCCACAGCAGATCTATTAGAAACAATAAGCAAATTCAGTAAAATTGCAGGATATGAAATCAACATATGAATATTGGTAGTGTTTCTTTACACCAACAAAGAACTACCTGATAAGTAAATCAAGAAAAGAGTCCTATTTATAACAGCATAAAAAGGAACAAAATCCTTAGGGATAAAAAAAAGTAGTTGAAGGATTTATACACCATAAATTATAAAACACATTCTATTTTTATTCTGGATAAAGCCTCCTTTTGTTACCCCAAACCTGGCACTTATCCACAAAGCATCAGCAAAATGGGGGCAAGAGATTGAGGAAAAAGAAAAATTTATTACTTTGCTGGCAAAGGAAGAAAATGTTAGACTATCATCTCAAAGTCTAAATTTTTGCTTCTGAGCAGAAGCACAGAAGTTTTAAAGGTTCTGATGAATCCCATAATACCATCTTGGGCAAAGATGTCTTGTGGCCTCTGCCCAGATTTATCTCATCTTCAGCTAAAATAATCTCGTGACCTCTACCTGGATTAATCTCATCTTTGGCTAAAATGATCTTGTGGCTTCTGCCGAGAGGATTCCTTTGCCTACCTTCTGTAGCACAAAGAACAAAAGACATTTCTCTGCTGCTTCCAATGACTGGCTTGAGGCAGGGATGCAGGTTTCAGTTTCCCAAAAGAGTGAGAGCCATTTCTTAGACCATTCTGTCTGTAAGACTTTGATCTGGGTCTGTGGATTGTGTCATTGACCTCACTGGAAAGCAGTTTTTGGTTCTGAGTCCAAAAATATTTTTGTTCACAATATTGGAAATGTTGTTTATTTGTTCTCCACACTTAAAATCAATATATAAATAAAGCATAGATGACTGAAGCATAATAAAGGAAGTTAGATATATTTTACCTCAAAATATAGAATTTTGAAAAAAAAACATAAAGAATTTTGACATGAAGAATTGACTGAAGAAACCTCATGGCCTCTCTGACCTTCCTTTCCCTCCCCTAGCCATCTGCTCTTGTTGGAATTTATTTATTTGCCTGAGATCCATACCTACCTACAATTATTCTTTTATTCCCCTTCCTTCAAGAGTAGGATTTTTTTTTTTTTGAGACAGAGCCTCAAGCTGTCCCCCTGGGTAGAGTGCTGTGGCATCACAGCTCACAGCAACCTCCAACTCCTAGGTTCAAGCGATTCTCCTGCCTCAGCCTCCCAAGTAGCTGGGACCACAGGCGCCTGCCACAATGCCCGGCTATTTTTTGGTTGCAGCCATCATTGTTGTTTGGCGGGTCTGGGCTGGATTTGAACCCGCCACCTTAGGTTTATGTGACTGGTGCCTTAGCCACTTGAGCCACAGATGCCGAGCCTCAAGAGTAGGATTTTGATCACACCTGAACAGACTCTTTAACACATAGATAATATCCTATCTTCAGGCTCATTTAAATTTCAAAAGGAACTATTTACCAGTAAATCTTCACTCCCCATCCATTCATCCTCCTGAGTAATCCTCTATTGCTCCTCAACAGAATTCCTCTTTTCTCCTTTGCATAACCCATTAATTTAAAGGCCTATGGGTTCACCCAATGGGGAATTGAATCTTCATTTTCTAAGGGCTTCCATGTATGCACATTAAGATGAATTTGATAGATTTTCTCTTATTGATCTGCTTTTTTATGAGCTGATTTTTCAGCCATCAAAGGGGAAGTTTTCTCTTTGCCCCAACAACAGTTACAGAAAAGCATATGATAATGTGATAATGTGAAGGCAGAAGTGATAAGGTGGAAAAGGGGAGATGTTGAGGGACGGACGGGTAAGAGAACTAATTTACCCTTTTTATAATATGGATTTCATATGCATTAATTATAAATAGTTGAACAAGGTATTAAAACTTAAAATTATCAGTCAGTAATTTAAAGGCAATGAGCATAAGAGCTAAAGATAGTAACATAATTCAAAATTTTGGAGGAAGACAATGGCAAATAGTTTGAGGGCAGTGAGATACTTAAATCCTCATTTTTTTTTTTTTTTTTTTTTTTTTTTTGGGAGACGGAGCCTCAAGCTATCCCCCTGGGTAGAGTGCCATGGCATCACACTCACAGCAACCTCCAACTCCTGGGCTCAAGCGAGTCTCCTGCCTCAGCCTTCCAAGTAGCTGGTACTACAGGCGCCTGCCACAACGCCTGGCCATTTTTTGGCTCGTTCC
>CAUYTI010159326.1:0-12694 GCA_963575145.1 Galago senegalensis | reverse complement strand
CAACCTCCAACTCCTGGGCTCCAGCGAGTCTCTTGCCTCCGCCTCCCAAGTAGCTGGGACCACAGGCGCCTGCCACAACGCCCGGCTAATTTTTTTTGGTTGCAGCCGTCATTGTTGTTTGGCGGGTCCGGGCTGGGGATTTGAACCTGCCACCTTAGGTGTACGTGGCTGGCGCCTTAGCCGGTTGAGCTATAGGCGCCGAGCCCACTCTCTGACTTCTATGGAGCACTGTACTGGGGGAGCAGGGGGGTGTTTAGCCAAGGCCATAAGGCAGGAAAACTAAGAAAAAGCATACAGATTGAAAAGGAAGAAACAAAACTGGTTCTATTCTGAGACAGGATTTCCTATTTAGAAAATCCTAAGAAAAGTACCTAAAAGATCCTAGAACTAAGAAGTAATTTTACTATGGTTTTAAAATATAAGGTCAATATAAAAAAATATTTATTTCTATATATTAACAATGAACAAATAAAAATCAAAATGGTTTAGTATGGTTTTAAAATACAAGGTCAATATAAAAAAATTTCTATATATTAACAATGAACAAATAAAAATCAAAATTAAAAAAGTATTATTTACTACCCAAACCAGTATCACTTTGCATCCCAAAGAGAAATATTTCGTATATGTTTAATGAAATAGGTATTATCTGTATAAATGAAACTATAAAACACTGATGCAAGACAGCATATACCTAAGGAGCGTTTTCAATGGATTGGAAGACTCAGCACTGTGAGGATGCCAATTCTCATCAAATTGGTGTAGAGGTTCAATGCAATACTAAACAAAATCTCTGTCAGATTGTGACTGTCACAGGTATCACGTCTAAAATTGATATGGAAAGATGAAGGAATTATGATAACCAAAACAAATTTGGGAAAGAACTTTTGAGAACAGTATGAGGGAGAATAGTATGAATTAAATGACGCCCATACTATTTGATTTCAAGAACTATTATAAAACTACTGTGATTAGGTCAGTGTGGTATAGGTGAAAATATAGACACATCAGTGGAACAGAGGAGAGATTCCAGATGTAGATAAAATTGGCCAATTGATTTTTGACAGAGGGACAAACACAATTCAACGAAAAAAGGAGTCTTTGCAATAAATGTTTCTCAAACAATTGGATATCCGCATGCAAAAATCTGAGTCTTGACTCTGAACTTGCACTTTATACAAAATATGATCAAATTGGATCACAGTCCTAAATGTAAAATCCCAAAGCACGAAACTTCCAGTAAACAATGAGATAATACTTGTATTCTTGACTTAGGCAGAGATTTAAAAAATGTGATACTAAATACATAAGCTAAACACAAAACAAACTGGATTTTAGCAAAATTAAAAACCTCTCTGCAAAAAGCAATGTTCGAAGAATGAGAAGACAAGCCACAGACTGGAAGAAATATTCGCAAATTATATATCTGACAAAGGACTTTATGTTATATATTAAATAACATATAGAGATAACTTCCAAAATTCAATGCTAAAAAGTGAATAACACATTTTAAAAATGGACAAAAGATCTGAACAGACACTTTACTCAGGCAGACATATGGGGCTGGCAAATAAGTATACAAAAAGGTGCTCGATATTACTAGTTAGGAAAAAGCAAATTAAAACCACAATGAGGTACTACTATACACTGGCTAGAATTTTTTTTTTTTAAACTGACAATACTAAGAGCAACTGGAACTTTTAGACATTGCAAGGGAAGACTACAAAATAGTACAGCAACTTCGGAAGCCAGCTTGACAGGGTATAAGGTTAAACACACACTTGCCATCTGACCCAGTAACCCTTCTCAGAGTTATCCAAGAGAGATGAAAACTTATATTCATCCCAAAACCTACATGTGAATGTTCATGATGGTTTTATTCATTATAGCCCCAAATAAGTAACAGCCCAAATGTCCTTTAGCTGGTGAACGGATCACTAACTGTGGTACTTCCATACAATGGAATACGAATCAACCAAAGGGACAGACTGTATCCGTACAATGGCTGTATCTCATGTACATTATGCTGAGTGAAAGAAGTTGGATAAAAGGCCACAGACTTTATGGTTTCATTTATATGACAAATTTCTTAACAACAGATCAGTGGTTGCTCCAGCTTGGGTGTGGGAGGAAGGGCAGGAGTGAATTTGAGGGCTTACAAAACTGTTCTGTATCTTGCTGGAAGTGGTGGTTACATGGTTGTTTGAATTTGTTATAACTCACCAAGTAGTACACCACAAAGACAGAATTTGCTGTTCATAAATATAAAAATGTGAATTAAAAAATTTCTGTGAAAAATATAGACTATCTTGATTCTTGCTCAGTAGGGGAGAAAGACATGAAACCGGGAGCTACGAAGGAAAAGACTCAGCTTTTTGATTACTACAAAATATCAAACTTTTATAGGACAAAAGTTACCATAAACAAATGACAGCATCAGTTCACAGACATGTGAAGAGAGATTTTCAGCAAATATTCCACACCAAGGGCTAAAATCCATAATGCAAAGAATGCCTACAAATCAATATGAAAAAAGCTAAATGATAGGCAAGTGGGCAAAAGTACCTGAAGTACAGGGTAAGTACAGAGAGCTCACAGAAACCCATTGTGAGCAGGTCTGAAAAGATGGGCAGCCTCACTATCAGTGAGCCCGTCATGAATCAAAGCAATAGTACATCTAATAGTATCATCTTCAACCATCAGATAGGCAAAGCTTTTAAAGATCCTTAAAACTCAACACTAGTAAGGGTGTGAGGCAACAGGTATTCTCAGTCTTTGAGAGTGTATAAATTCAAACAACTTTTTGAAGGATAATTTGGTAGTAGCTATCGAATATTTCAATATGCATTCTTTTTAACTCAGTGATTTCACTTCTGTGTATTAATACAGGGTGTACATAAAATACTTGAACAGGTGACAAATATGTACATAAAAAATTTTTATTAGAACATTGTAGTAGTGAAAATAGGGACCAAATTAAACACCTATCAGCAGAAGAGTAGTTATGTAAATTAAGTTTACCCTGATCATGGGCTGCTATTCCAGTACAAGATATAAAGGTCTGATTCAGTGAAAAAAACAAGTAGCAAGAAAACAGTCATTTTGTTACAGTTTGTTTTTTTTTTAAATCTACAAATCTGTCCATAAACACACACATAGAACATACATGGAAGTTTGGGCAGCAGTTACCTGTGGGGCCGGGGACAATGCGACTGGAGATCATGAAGGAATCTCACACTGTTCATGCTACATACTTTGGTCTTAATTGAACTTTTAAAATGTAAATGTATTTCTGTTTTTAAAAGGCATAGTTCAAATATACAATGTATTTCTACACTTTAAGCCCAGATAGAAAACAAAAAAATATATAATTCCCAAATCACAAATGGGGGGAAAGTAAATTTAATGACTTTAGTAGGAAAAAAAAGAAAACTACAAAGTGTTAAAAATAGAAATCATAAAATAATTGACAGAATAAAGACCGAGTATAACTTTTGTCATGAGAGATGTAAATAGCTTAAAAATATTTTTCAAAAGACAAAAGACCCTCAGATTGAATTAAAAGAATGAAATTCAGCTGTAAGCTGTTTATGAAAGGATATATATATGTGTGTGTGTATATGTATCACAAAATGAAATTCACAGAGCAGGTTGAAAAGTAATGAGATGGGTCAAAATATCAGAGGCAGATGCAGTCAGTGAGAACCCATCCACATACGCTAATAGTAGCATCACAGAAAATAGAGTCCACAGCCAGAGGATCAAATACAATTACTTTTATATTGGCAAATGACAGAATGCTCTATGAAGGCCACGCAGTCAAGAGCATAAATGCCTCCAAAGAGGGAACTGGTGAGTTATACTGTGCTACCTAGTTAGCATACTGACAATGAAATTCTACACAAGTAACAAATGTAGAAAAATACATAGTGACTAACACTGTATTACAAATTACGAATCAAAAATGCAGGTTATATACTGTAAGTACTGTACAATGTCAATTTTGTTTTAAAATTTGATGAAAAGGACCAGAATGATCACAGTGTCAGGGCTGTCCCTTGTGGATGTCCTTTGTCCTGTGTGGCAGGAGGACAAACATACTGAAAACAGCCCTAAAACAGAATATTAATCACATGTGAGGACGTGGTAATGGGCATTCAGACGAGCTATTGAATAGCTCTGCTTTTAAACTTGCTTGGCTGGTATTTCTCTTCCCTGTGTGATCCAGCCTTCCTACAGCCTCTATGTCTAACAGGACTGTGTGGTGATAGCTTATATTCCCTTCTCCTAAAACTAGTGCCTACCCTCCATGAGCCTCACTCTTCCTCTAAGGTTTATGTGATTGGGACATTCAGTTCCATTACTGATGCTGTGGGACAGCCCATGAAGGGCACCAAGATATTAAGAGGAACCCAGATTAACTTGGATGCACTTAGCTGATCATGGGAGGTGCTGCCTGTCACAAGATGTCCAATCCAATGAGAATGACCAGATGTCTGTGGCTCGCTCTGAGGACCAATGTCTGCATGGATCATGGAGCTCCCATTGGAAGGCTGTCTCTCCTGGCAACATGTTCATAGCTTCTCTTGGGGATCTGGCTGTTGTGATGCTGGGAAGGGAATAAAACTAGGAGAAAACTGAGAAAGTGTTGCAATGGAAGCAGCAGCTTTTGATTTACAGAAGTCATGGTGAAAGCTAAGCTCAGGTGCACAGGTGCCACTTTTCTGATGCTGGGTAATGTGGAGCCAGAAAAGCTCTCTAGGTTTTGTGAGCAGGAAGGGTTTTGTGTCCTCTGAATTACCTTAAAGCACTGGATGTGGCTCTGCGCCTGTGGCTCAAGTGGCTAAGGTGCCAGCCACATACACCTAAGGTGGCGGGTTCGAATCCAGCCCCAGCCCGCCAAACAACAATGATGGCTGCAACCAAAAAATACCCAGGCATTGTGGTGGGCGCCTGTGGTCCCAGCTACTTGGGAGACTCGCTTGAGCCCAGGAGTTGGAGGTTGCTGTGAGCTGTGATGCCACAGCACTCTACTCAGGGTGATAGCTTGAGGCTCTGTCTCAAAAAAAAAAAAAAAAAGCACTGGATGTGAGAGATGCCCTCGGGCTGGTACCAGTATGGACAGGGGATTTAAATTACTGGCCAGAGTAGTTGAGGGAAAGATTGGGGATTTAAATTACTGGCCAGAGTAGTTGAGGGAAAGATTGGACACTGGTAACAACCCTCATAACTCCATAATGCCAAAACCATAGCCAAAACTGACTTTGTCAAAAAAAGGAAAAAGAAATCTTTGCAACAGTGGCATAATTCTAGGGGCAGAGGGTAGAAGTCTACCGCTCTGAGGTAGGAGCCAGATGCAGGGTGAATTGGAATGCAGCGTTACTACTTAGTGCTTGCACAAAGGAAATTGACTAAATTTCAATGGAGAGATCGATTTGGGTGAGACAGAAAAGACACACACACTGGAAATGTATTCTTGCTCCTCAAGAACAATCTGTGATTGGGACAGACCCTTTAGAACAGTGGTTCTGAAGGCTTAGAAGCCTGCACCAGACACACCTGGAGGGCTTGTTAAAATATTTACTATTTGCCTTACCACCCCACCTCAATCCCCCCAATTTCTAACTTGGTAGGCTGGGGCTGAGACCTTAGAATTGGCATTTTTAACATGTTCCCTGCTGATGCTATCTGGAGACTACCCTTGAGAACCACCAGCTTAGAAGCCCGACATGCACATAAATAAAGTGAAGGTGTGGTGGATCTCAGAAGACCCCTTCTTAGATCCAAACCTTAACATCCATATGTTGGACTTCTTGATGGAGGACTGTTATACCATGGTCCCCTTCTTATAGGAAGAGGGGAGTGCCCGGCTGGCTACTTGGGCAGTGACCTCAGAGTGCTGTTCCCATCCCCAGATGTTGGGTTTTATCCTTCGTCTCATAGATGCAATAGAGCCACAGAGTAAGGAATGGGGCAAGGGAAATAATATATGACCTAGATTTTTCATAAAACTTGCTCAAGCCCCTTCTAACATCCTGGGAAAATTCCAGTGACCTCCCCAGGAGTTACGTGACTTCTAGGGACTTACTTCTCGGCATCACCTTCAGCTCTGAGCCCCCGTCTCCACTGGGCTCTCAACTTCTGTTCCCTTCTTTCTGCCGTCCGTGATGTGGATCTTTCGTCCTTTTTCCTTCTCCCCCAATATCACTAACAGGGGATGCTGGCAAGAGGATGAGTGGACGGACACTTGTTGTTTTAGCTGTCCCATGGTCCCCTCTCCTTGGTTATAGGGTCCCAATATTTTTTGCCTCCCCCGATGGAAATGGACATAGCAGGGCTGGTACAGGTCCGACCAACTCCAGGGCAAGGAGCCAGGAGCTTGTTTTCCTGGAGTGGGTGGCTGCCCGCTGACCTCAACATTGGCAGATTAGCTGGGTCAGCAACGTTGTCTTTTCAAGCCTCGCCTTTCAATGTTTTTTTTTTCTATAATCCTTTGATTTGCTCCGTATCTTTCAATAAATCCCGCTGTTTTGAAATTAACCACAGTCTTACATGTGAAGAAAAAGCCACATGTCTAGAAGGATTTACATTTCAGCAATACAAATGACTTGAAAGGGGACATGAGACAGTCTCACTGGCTCTGTAAGAACGTCTGTGGCCCCTCCACCACAGGACTGTCTCTGTTCATGTTCCCTTGTGGTTGTGGTCTTCATCCTCCATTTCCCTTCCCTCCTCTTCTCACCAACTCACTTCCCAACTTTTCCTCTGCTTGTTGATGGCCCCTGCTGAGCAGTGTGAGACTCTTTCTGCAGCACTCTCTCCCTCCCAGCCACCCCGAAGGGTGTAGGCCACCTCTATGTCCAAGGTAGTGTGCCCGTGTTTTCTTCTTAAGGAAGAAAATTTCCCCTTAAAGAGGAACCACTGTGCCTGCCTTTCAGAAAGTACATCTTTTTCACCCTGCAACCAATCTAGTGCCTACTGCTGGGTCTTAACAAAATGATACATTATCTGATGCAGCAGGTAATTGTATCTTGGGAATCAACAAAGATAAACCAACAAAAAACTGATTTATAAAGCATGGCAGCAACTTACTAATTTTCCTATAAGTAACCACCAAATGGATTAGAATGGAGATTGTCAAATTGTGGTCCACAATCTGGTTTTATGCAGCTCATGAACTAAGAGAACATTTTAAAAACATTTTTTAATGGGCTGCAAACCAGAAAAGAACACACAGCAGAAACTTACTGGCTCGCAAACCTAAAATGTTTATTCTCTGGTCCTTTACAGGAAAAGTTGGCTAATATCAGATCAGAAAGCTGTTGTACCAAGGTGGCTGAGGACCTCAGGAAATAGATCAATATTGGGCTATTTTATTTGGGGATCATCTATGCACTAGGAAGCCCTTTCTGCCTGTCATCATAGAAAGTGACTAATTCCCTGGTAGAAAAGGGAACAGGGAGGGATGTTCTGTGATCACTGGGTCCAACTCAGAGGTGTGCGGAAGCCAGAGAAGTTCTGGGTGAGAACAAGCTGCTCCCACCCCATGGAAGTCCTGGAATTTGGGGCCCAGGGGCATCTGCTCAGAAGCAGCAGTGGTAGGAGAGGCTGGAACTGTGGACTTCCAGGGTTAGGAGAATGCACTGTGGGAGAAGTGGTCCTGGCAGCGGTGGGGTATCCTTGAATACCTGAGTTCAGCAGGATGCCTGGGGTAAGCAGTTGTGAAGACTCACCCAGGGTGGGGAACATTCAAACCCTCTCTCCCTACAAGTCACAACAGATGAGCTACAGAGTTACTGGCTCTCAGACCAATGCACGCTGCCCTTGGCCCCCCAGCTCCTGATATTTGGGGCTTCCCCACAGATCCCTCTCACTTGTCAGTTTATTTTTCTTCTTAATACTTAGCCCTCTCCTGCTCCAATATTATTCCATGTATTCCTTATTTGTCATCTGTCTCCTCCACTGGAACATTAGCCCTATGGAAGCAGGATTGAGGGGAGGACTGTTTTGTTCACTGCTTTAACTACAATGCCTTGATATTACCTAGCAAACGGCAGGTGCTTAATAAATATCTGTTGACTGAATTGAATGAACCTCATTTCCTTAAGAGTATTTATGGGGAAACAATCCCTGGAAAGTCTTAATTCCTACTGATTTGGTCAGGAAGGGGCTTAAAGTCCTTCCAAATCGAACATTAATGAAAATGTGATCTTATTTAGTATACTACAGTAATAAAGGGTGCATTTCAGTGACACCAGTACCAGTTTGCTGGTATACTTCCTCTTAGCAAAATGTTGACACAGAATGCTAACTGGCTAACAGAAAGTTACTTACTGAATATGGAAACAGAATAAAGGAACTGGTATAATCCTCATAGCTGGTGTCAGCAAGCTGTGGGGTAGTCTGATAGCAATACGCATGTGGTGGGGATGTATCTTTTAAGGGGATCACCCAAAGCCCCTCTCACCTATAATAATAATAGCCCATACTTACAGAGTATCTATTATGAAAATGTTCTCTGTTGTTTATGGAGTCTATGAGTAATTATGACTGTTTTGAGCATTTACTATGTACCCCGTGCTATTCTGAGCACTTTTTATATACTCTTCATTTAATCTTTTTGAGAATCCTAGGTAGTAGGTTCTAAGGACCATCCCCATGTTACACACGGGGTGTCAGAGGCGTAGGGGTGTTGAGTAGTAACTTCTTCAAAGTCACACAGATTAGTAAGTGGTGGAGCTGGGACTTACGTTCTCGCAACTACCAAGCCTCTGCTGGGCAATGCTGGGGACCTACAAACAAGCCACTGCCCATTGTTTCTAGATTCTGTATGTGTCGCTGCCCTTATAACACAGTAGCTCTGCGAGTAAGTAGATTTCTGTACCCTTTTTTTTTTCAACATACAATGAATTCCAGTCACATCTTCCTCTGGAGGCACCTCTCCTCCTTGAATGGACTTGTCTGGCCCTCAAGTCTCATCAGGAACAGCCTGTCATTCTTTGAATCATAATTGTCCCTTGTTGAAGCGGCTACTACTTTAATTCTAAAAACAAGACCATATTTTAAGTGTCTCAAGTGAGGCTTTTTATTATCACTTTGTGCTGAAAACTTCGATACATCTGTGAATGTTCTTAGAAATCATCACATAATTTTTGTGTTTTGTAAGTCTGGAATGTTGCCTGTGAGATTTTCTTAGAGCAGCACATGATTCAAGGGAGACTGTTAACCTTGTGATGGAACTAAGTATTTTTGCGCAACTTTAGTGATTAGAACTGAGCTGGCAATGAAGCAGGAAATGGTCTTAAACGTAAGCTCACTCTCCTGTTGTAGGAACAAGATACAGACACAAGGCACAATTTGATAACCAATAAAGCCGCTTTCAATAACAGCTAACATGGATAGAGCAAATAGTAAGCACAATGTGTTTGTGCAAGGCAAACTATCTTAGCATATCTGGAGACATTCCAATTTTAGGATAGACATCACATTTTTAGGAATGATATAAATTTAGTCCGCTTCAGGTGATAATGCCTTCTGGAAGGTTTCTCAGATCAAAACAACATTGTTTTAAAGGAAAAAAAAAAATTCTTGGGCTCTTAGAACTGTCTTGGCGGGAATATGGTTCCCTCTAGTGGTAATAGTAGGAGTTGCAAATTTTCTTATTTGTATATATATGTCTTTTTTATTCAGTTAACAAATTTTACTGAAGACCTCCTAATATACTAGGCTCTGTATAAGAAATGCAGAGATAAATGATGCAGTTTTATTTATAAAAGTCTCACAAGTCTAGAATAGAGAAGGACAAAGAATTATGAGATACTATGTCTGCAATATTAAAAATAACAAAGTGCTATGTTAACCAGTTTGATGAAAATATTTCAGATTGTATATAGAACCAGCAAACTGTACCCCATGACTGTATTATTGTACACAGCTATGATTTAATCAAAAAAATAAAAAGGGGAAGCCATGTAGGCCAGCTCTGCAGGGATGAGGTTAAAATAGGAAAGGCTTCCTGAGGAGTAAAGATATGATCTGAATTTTTATAAAAGAAAAATTTATTATTTTTCTTCTGTACCATATAAATATACATTTATTATAGGAAATTTAGGAAATATAGATGAGTTGAAAAATATTACTCATATTCCATTGCTGAGAGACAGCCACTGGGAACATTTTGCTAATCTACTCCAAGCCCCTTTTATGCATAATTTATTTTTAACAGAAATATGCTCATAACATTTTGTAATCTGCTTTAAACAAGCTAATATATTTTGAAATTTTTCTTGTATTACTAAATATACTAATGCAACATTATTACCCTTTTTCAAAATAGTATTGGCTATTTTCCTACTTTTATTTTTTCAGATGAACTTTAGAATAATTTTGTTCAGTTTTAGAATTGATATTTATATTGTGGGAAATATAGATTTATTTGGGGAGGATTTATACCTTTATAATATTAAGTCCTTCTACTCAGAAACATAGTAGGTCTCCTATTTTCTTACCAAATATGTCTTCCCATTTGTTTGAATATTTTCTTGTGTTCCCTCAATCAAATGTTATAATTTTCATCACTAGAGTTGAACATTTCAATTTAAACATTTGTTTTTAGTTATCTTGTATTTTTATGAATTGGCAATTGAATCTTTCTCAATGGGTTATTTGTACACTCATTATTAAGGATATATGCATAGGAATGTAACTGATTTTTTAGTATTTGGAGACCTTACTGATATCTGAATTTTTGTTCATTTCTTTATTTTTGATATAGATAATCACACCTGAAATAATCACCATTAGTCCTCTTTTATTTTTCTTATCTTATTGAATTGCATTGGGAGCAATATCTATGACTATATTTAATAATATTAAATTATATTGCATTGGGAGCAATATCTATCTCTTATTGCATTGGAAGCAATATCTATGACTATATTTAATAATATAGGGATCTTTGTTTCATTTTTTACTTTATTCTTGTTTCACCTTTAAGTGTAGCTTATTTGTTCTTTTTTTTTTTTGAGATAGAAATTTAATATCTAAGCTTTTTTTCCAACTTGTAATCGATACCAAATTCATAAATATCTTTTTAGCCCCTTCATTTGTTTCCCAAGGCTGCATAAAAAATTGTCACAAACTTGGTGGCTTAAACAGAATTTCTTCTCTCACAGTTCTGGAAGCCAGAAATTCAACAGGAAGGTCTCAATAGGATTGGTTTCTTCTGGAGGCTCCAAGGGAGAATTCATTCCATTCCCCTCTCCTGGCTTCTGGTGGCTGCCAGGAATCCTTGGTATTCTTTGACTTGTAGACACATCATTCCGATCTCTGCCTGTCTCCTCTGTGTCTTCTCTTCTTATGATACTTGTCACTACATTTAGTGCCCATCCAGATAATCTAAGATGATCTCATCTTGAAATACTCAGCTGAATTGCATCTTTAAGGATCTTTTCTCTAAGTAAGGTCACATTCACAGACTCCTTATGGACATATCTTTTTGTGAGAGCCACGTTTCAATCCACTAAAGAATCTATTTAAAAAGATATCCTTGGCTTGGCGCCTGTGGCTCAAGCAGCCAGGGCGCCCGCCACAGAACACCAGAGCTGGGTTCCAATCCAGCCCGGGCCCGCCAAACAACAATGACAGCTTGCAACCAAAAAATAGTTGGGCTTTGTGGTGAGCACCTGTGGTCCCAGCTACTTGGGAGGCTGAGGCAGGAGACTCGCTTGAGCCTAGGAGTTGGAGATTGCTGTGAGCTGTGATGTCACAGCACTCTACCCAGGGCGACAGCTTGAGACTTTGTCTCAAAAAAAAAAAAAAAGAAAGAAAGGTATCCTTTAATTTCTTTAATGCACAAATCTCTCTTCTCTTTGTCCTAGAAAAACAAACACTCCTTTAAAAAAACCTTCTCAACGCAGGTTCTTTCTGACCATTGTCAGATCTCAGAATAAAGATCATTCCTCCGAAAAGCTGTCCCTGAGCCAGTAGACTAGGTTAAATGTTACTCTTGCCTGTAGTATGTGAGGTGTTTTTTTTTTTTTTTTTTTATACAGAGTCTCACTATGCCGCCCTCAGTAGAGTCCTGTGGCATCACAGCTCATAGTACACCCAGCTATTTTCTTTGCTGCAGTTATCACTGTTGTTTAGCTGGCCCCTGCTGGGTTCGAACCTGCTAGCCTTGGTGTATGTGGCCAGCACCCTACCCACTGAGCTACAGGCACCACCTTGGTTTTGTTTTTTGAGACAGAGTCTCACTTTGTCACCCTCAGTAAAGTGCTGTAGTGTCATAGCTTACAGCAACATCAAACTCTTGGGTTCAAGCAATTCTCTTGTCTTACCTCCACAGTAGCTGAGCTATAGGTGCCCACTACAACGCCGGCTATATATATATATATATATATATATATATATATATTTTTTTTTTTTTTTTTTTTTTTTTTTAGAGAGGGAGTCTTGCACTTGCTCAGGCTGGTTTCAAATCTGTGAGCTCAGGCAATCCACCTGCTTCAGCCTCCCAGAGTGCTAGAATTACAGTGCCGAGCCAGTATGTGAGTTTTTTTTTTTTGAGACAGAGCCTCAAGCTGTCCCCCTGGGTAGAGTGCTATGGCATCACAGCTCACAGCAACCTCCAACTCCTGGGCTCAAGCGAGTCTCCTGCCTCAGCCTCCCAAGTAGCTGGGACCACAGGCGCCCG
>CAUYTI010159316.1:0-42800 GCA_963575145.1 Galago senegalensis | reverse complement strand
AGCAACCTCCAACTCCTGGGCTCAAGCGAGTCTCTTGCCTCCGCCTCCCAAGTAGCTGGGACCACAGGCGCCCGCCACAACGCCCGGCTATTTTTTGGTTGCAGTCGTCATTGTTGTTTGGCGGGTCCGGGCTGGGGATTCGAACCTGCCACCTTAGGTGTACGTGGCTGGCACCTTAGCTGGTTGAGCTATGAATGTTGGTTCTTGATGTGTGCGTTGATCACAACTTTTTCTAGATTTGGAAAACCTGCGATCTGTTTCTCAGCATCTTGGTAATTTTCTTAATTCATCTAGTGTCTGACCATGACTTTAACTGTATATTATTCAGTTTATGACCATTAATTCGGTGCATATTCTTCAATATATTTTTTCTTTTCCAGGCTGCATTATAATGGAATCTTTTAAAAGATCTTTTAAGCAATAGTTATGGTGTGAATCTGCGTTTACCAGCTATCAAGGCAAGTGAAAATAACAGGTGTAACAGATTGGTGAAGTGATGCCCTACCCCATCTTGCAGTTTTCCGAAGTGCAGGCAGACACCCCTGTCCTGAGTCTAGGCCACTCATTGCTTACATCTGGACTTTCGGCCCTGAAGACATGTTAGAATCACCTGGGGTGATACTTAGACGATTACAAAGTTCTGACGAAATTTCAGACTCAGGCTACATCTCAGACCCATTAGAAATGAGTCATCTAGCAACAGTACTTTTAAAATTTCCCGATGACTTCAGAGTGCAAAGGAGGCCGGGAACCACTGCTCTACTGGTGGCTGGTGAGTTTCTTTTTACATATGTTGTTTGATGTGTTTTGCCTTGAGAGAGGTTAAGGTGTGAAAAGAAAAACCACAAAACCCTTGCATCTGAGAAAATATGGGATTATTGTTATCACTCATCTAACCCCAGGAGGATTCATGAAAAATGCCACGTTGGTTAGATCAGTTCTGTGGGAGAAACAGCGTTCCTTAGGTGTTTATAATGTCTTTGAACGCTTTTACTAGCAAAAACAAGTTGCTATTAAATTTAGTTATTATTAAATTTCCCCAGTTATTATTACATTTCCTTTAGCTACTGCTAAGCCCTAGCAAGATGCTTGAGGATGAAGCCTGACGTCCGAGACCTCTGAAGAAAAATAATGCAAGAAAAAAAAGCCAAAAACATTTCTATGTGTAAGGCATGTGACTCTCCTTGTCACCGAGTGCACCCCGTGTCCTTTACTCTTGTGGGGCTCTAATTTGGCAACTTGATTACCCCTGAGCTCAGCGCTTCATCTGGTCCCTGGGGATTCTCCCTTTCTGCCCCCACTCCCCGCCCCCCCCAAGTCATGGAAGGCACTCAGCTTCCCTTAAGATCATGGAAAGTGTCCCCTTAGCCAGGATGACAGACAGCGAACTTTATTCCCGGCATATGTGTCAATTCTTGGTGTGAATCGAAATCTTGACATGGAATTTGGTAGGTTCATGGAGTTTAGCTGGACTTCAGAATATCTCAAGACAGATTGATTTCTCTGTGACAAAGAAATTTGTGATTTTTCTGCTGCTATATTACATCTGAGTGTGTGGTTCTCTCTAAAATTAGCAAATTCTGCAAAGCCTGTTATTTCGTCCAAAATACCAATCTAAAACCAACCTCTTGAGAAGCTGCAATTAACCTTCACCTGCTCAGCATTTTAAGCCTGCCCAACCAACAAGGCTGGAGACTTCATTTCTTCACATTTGTCAGCCACAGTGAATAATTAGGGAAGTATGTTGAGATCACATGTGAAATCAGCATTACAGTTGGATCAATTCAACCCTCATTTACTGCAGGTGACTCTTTATAAACTTGTTAACTACTAGGTTGAAAGCATAGCATCGTCCAGAAACAGTGTAGAGTAGTTCAGGTGGAGCACCTCCACCTTGCCTTAAAAGTAGTTTGTTAAATCCATCCAAACAATAAATAAAATTTGAGAAATCTTTGCTACTAGAAGTGGGATTTGGGTTCAGCTAATTAGGGAAGAAAACATGGTTATGAACTATGTGCGGGGATAACAAAGAGGCATTTAAAATGTAGGCTACAAGTTGGAGAAGAGTTTGGGAAAATTGAGAAGGCATCAAATATTTAACAGTGACTTAAGCCTCTTAGAGAAAGATCAGATGAATATGTATTTGCATGTTCTTCTAGCTTATTATGCCTTATTTATTTTTATTTTTATTCTTTAAAAAAAATTTCAGATTATTATGAGGGTACAAATGATTAAGTTACATGGTTCACATTTGTTGGGTAAAGTTCAGCTTGTAGTTGAGTCCTTCACCCAAGAGGTGTGCCACATACCCTTACATTGTGCCCCTTAGGTGAGACTTTACCCATCCCCCTCCTGCCTCCCTTCCTCCCCCCACTAGAGTTTATTCAGTTTTTCTCTTGTGTGGGTCTGTAGTTGTTCATCTATTGGTTTCATATAAGTATTGAGTACATTGAATACTTACTTTTCCATTCTTGTGATACTTTATTAAGGAGAATGTTCTTAAACTCCATCCAGGTAAATACAAAGATATAAAGTCTCTATCATTTTTAATGGCTGAATAGTATTCCATGGTGTACATATACCACAGTCAATTAATGCATTCATTAGTTGATGGGCCCTTGGTTTGATTCCACATCTTGGAAATTTCAAACTGCGATAAACATTCTAGGGCAAATGTACTTGTGGTAAAATGTTTTTTTTTTTTACTTCTGGGTAGATCATAGTAATGGGATTGCAGGATCATCTGGAAGGTCAACTTTTAGCTCTTTGAGGATTCCCCACACTTCTTTCCAAAGAGGCTGTGTTAGTTTGCAGTCCCACCAGCACATCTGCACCAGCATCTGCAGCTTTGGGACTTTGTGATGTAGTCTGTTTTCACTGGGGTTAGGTGATATTTCAGGGTGGTTTTGATTTGCATTTACCTGGCAATTAGGGATGATGATTTTTAATTATTTTTATTTTTTTCTTTATTAAATCATAACTGTACATTAATGCATTTAGGGGGTACAGTGTGCTGATTTGATATACAATGTGGAATGCTTACATTTAACTGATTAACATAACCATCTCCTCGCTTACTTATTTGTTGTGGTAAGATATTTATAGTCTATTCTTAATAGTTTTGAATTGTATCATTGCATTATGCACATTAGGTGAGATCCCCCTAAATACCCTCCTCCTGGCCTCCCCCCTTCCCTCCCCTCTCCCTCTTCTTCCCTTCTACTTTCTGGACTCTAGTTATGTTTTACCATTCCTATGAATGTGTAGGTGATTATATACTAATTTCATAGTAGTATTGAGTACATTGGATACTTTTTTTCCATTCTTGAGATACTTTACTAAGAACAACAGGTTCCAGCTCCATCCAGGTAAACATAAAAGATGTGAAGTATCTATCTTTTTTATGACTGCATAGTATTCCATGGTATACGTATACCACAATTTGTTAATCCATTCATAGGTCAATGGGCATTTGGGCTCCTTCCATGACTTGGCAATTATGAATTGGCCAGCAGAAACATTCTGGTGCAAATGTCTTTCTGGTAAAATGACTTTTGATCATCTGGGTATATACATAATAGAGGAATTGCAGGATCAAATGGTGGGTCCACTTTTTGTTCCTTGAGTATTCTCCAAACTTCTTTCCAAAAAGGTCATATTAACTTGCATTCCCACCAGCAGTGTAGAAGTGTTCTTTTCTCTCCACATCCAGGCCAATATCTGTAGTTTTGGGGGTTTTGTCATGTGGGCTAATCTTACTGGAGTTAGATGATATCTCAAAGTGGTTTTGATTTGAATTTCTTTGACGATTAAAGATGATGATTATTTTTGCATGTGTTTGTAGGCCATGCACCTGTCTTCATCAGAGAAGTTTCTGTTCAAGTCTCTTGCCCACATAGAAATGGGGTTATTTTTTCTTATTGCTTAGTTTGAGTTCTCTATGGATTCTAGTTATCAGACCTTTGTCAGAAGCATGACCTGCAAATATCTTTTCCCATTCTGAAGTTTGTCTATTTGCTTTACTTACTGTGCTCTTGGCTGTGCAGAAGCTTTTTAGTTTGATCAGATCCCAGTAATATATTTTTGGTATTGCTTCAATTGCTAGCAAGGTCCTCCTCATAAAAAATTTTGCCAGGCCAATTTCTTCAAGCAATTTCCCTGCACTCTCTTCTAATATCTTTATAGTTAAATGTCTTAAGTTTAAATCTTTTATCCAGTGAAAATCAATTTTTGTTAATGGTCAGAAATGAGGGTCCAGTTTCATTCTTCTACAGGTCGCCAGCTTGTTCACCCAAAACCGTTTGTTAAATAGGGAATCTTTCCCCAACTGAATGTTTTTGATAGGCTTATCAAAGATAAAATGATGATAAGTATTTGGATAAATATTCCATTGCTTGGTTCTCTATTCTGTTCTATAAATCTACCTCTCTATTTTTTTGCCTGTGCCAGGCTGTTTTGATCACTATAGATTTATAGTATAGCCTGAAGTCTGATAATATGATACCTCCTGATTTGTTTTTATTTCTGAGTAAGGTATTGGCTATTCAAGATTTTTTCTGATTCCATATAAAACAAAGCACTGTTTTTTTTAAGCTCCTTAAAGTATAACAATGGTGCTTTAATAGGGATTGCATTAAATCTGTAGATTGCTTTGGGTAGCATAGATATTTTAACAAGGTTGATTTTTCCCAACCATGAGCAGGGTATGTTTTTCCATTTGTTAACATCTTCAGCTATTTCTTTTCTCAGAGTTTCATAATTCTCTTTATAGAGATCTTTCATATTCTTTGTTAGATGAATTCCCAGATATTTCATCTTCTTTGGCACTACTATAAAAGGAATAGAGTCCTGGACTATATTTTCAGCTTGATTATTGTTAGCATAAATAAAAGCTACAGATTTGTAAGTATTGATTTTGTATCCTGAGATGCTGCTGTATTCCTTGATCACTTCTAAGAGTTTTGTAGTTGAGTCCCTGGGGTTTTCCAGGCATAAGAATATATCATCTTCAAAGAGTGAGTTTGAGCTCCTCTGATCCCATTTGAATCCCTTTGATCCCCTTCTCTTGCCTGGTTGCAATGGCTAAAACTTCCTTTATTATGTTGAATAGCAGTGGAGACAATGGCCATCCTTGTCTAGTTCCAGATCTGAGTGGAAATGTTTTCAATTGTACTCCATTGAGTATGAGATTGGCTGTGGGTTTGCTGTATATGGCCTCTATCAGTTTCAGAAATGACCCTTCTAAGCCTATTTTCTTGAGTTCTGATCATGAAAGGATGCTGGATATTACCAAAAGCTTTTTCTGCTTCAATTGAGAGAATCATGTGGTCTTTTTTTTATTTTTGTGATGTATTATATTTATGGATTTACATATGTTGAACCAACCTTGTAACCTTGGGTTAAAACCAACTTGACCATGGTGTATAATTTTTTTGATGTGTTGTTGAATTCTCTTTGCTAGGATCTTACTGAATATTTTTGCATCAACATTCATGAAGATAATGGTCTATAGTTTTCTTTCTTTCTTGAATCTTTTCCTGTTTTGGGGATCAGGGTGATGTTTGCTTCATAGAATGTGTTGAGGAGTATTCTTTTTTTTTTCTATGTTTTGGAAAAGGTTATGTCATGGGTACTAGTTTCTCTTTGAACATTTGTTAGAACTCTGATGAGAAGCCATCTGGTCCTGGACTTTTGTTTTTTGGGAGATTTTGTATTGTTGATGCTATTTCAGTTCTTGATATAGGTCTGTTCAGCATTTCTGATTCTTTGTGGCTGAGTCTAGGAAGGTGGTGTGCTTCCAGGTATTGGTCCATTTCCTACAGATTTTCATATTTCTGTCTTTTTGTAGTAATTATTGAACATTTTTTTGATTTCTGAGGTGTCTATTGTTTCTCCTTTATCATTTCTGATTGATATTAGAGATTTTACTTTTCTGTTTCTGGTTAGATTAGCCAAAGGTTTATCAATTTTATTGATCTTTTCAAAAAAACAACTTTTTTTTGTTCACTTGAATGATTCTTTTGTTTTCAATTTCATTTAATTCTGCCCTAATTTTGGTTATTTCTTTTCTTCTGCTAGGTTTTGGGTTAGAATGTTCTTCCTTTTCCAATTGCTTGAGATGTTCCATTAAGTTGGTGAATTCCTCTCTCTCTGTTTTCTTTTTCTTTCTGTTTTCTTGGTGAAGGCTTCCAATGCTACAAATTTCCCTCTTAGGACTGCCTTTGCAGTATCCCCCAGCTTTTGATAATTTGTGTCTTCATTATCATTTTGTTCCAAAAAATTGGTGATTTCCTTCTTGATCTCATCTTTCACCCAGTTATCATTCAGCATAAGGTTAGTTTCCATGACTTTTTTTTTATAAATTTTAATTTTTTTTTTTTTTTGAGACAGAGCCTCAAGCTGTCCCCCTGGGTAGAGTGCTGTGGCATTACAGCTCACAGCAACCTCCAACTCCTGGGCTCTAGTGAGTCTCTTGCCTCCGCCTCCCAAGTAGCTGGGACCACGGGCGCCCGCCACAACGCCCGGCTATTTTTTTTTGGTTGCAGGCATCATTGTTGTTTGGCAGGTCTGGGCTGGGGATTCAAACCCACCACCTTAGGTGTACGTGGCTGGCGCCTTAGCCGGTTGAGCGATGGGCGCCGAGCCGGTTTCCATGACTTTGAGTATGAAGATTCTTGTTGCTGTTGAGTTGAACTTTTATTCTGTGATAGTCTGAGAATATACGAGGAATAATTTCTATTCTTTTAAGTCTGTTGAAATTAGACTTGTGTCCTAAGATATGATCAATTTTGGAAGATGATCCATGGGCTGATGAGAAGAATGTATATTCAGCTTTATTAGGATTAAATGTTCTGTAGATGTCTGTTAAGTTTACTTGTTGTAGGGTCAAGTTTAAGTCCAATATTTCTTTGTTTAGTTTTTTCTTGGAGGAGCTATCCAACACTTCCAAAGGGGTATTAAAAATCTCCAATTATAGCGCAGGAAGATAGCAAATTGTTCATGTTTGTTAGGGTTTCCTTTATAAATTGAGGTGCATTTAGGGCACATAAATGTTAATAATTGAAATCTCTTAATGTTGAGTGTTTCCCTTGACAAATATGAAACGACCATCCTCATCTTTCCATATTTTTGTTGGTTTAAAGCCTATTGTATCTGTGAATAAAATTGCAACCCCTGCTTTTTTCTGATTTCCATTTGCCTGACTTATAGATGTCCATCCTTTCATCTTGAAACATTTTTATGCTTTAAGATAAAATGAGATTCTTGTATACAACAAATATCTGGTCTGAGTTTATATATCTGGTCAGCCAGTCTGTGCCTCTTTAGGGGGCAATTTAAGCCATTCACATTAATTGAGGGAATTGATAAGCATGGTAGTGTTTGGGGTGTCATGTTTTTCAAATGTCTAGTGTAAATTTTCAGTCCTTTCCCTACTGTGGAAAATTAGGTATTATTCAAAAGTTTCTGGGTGAATTTACTTTGACTGTGGACCACTGTGCTGATCATTATGGAGGATGGGTCTGAGAATATCCAGGAGAGCTGGCTTAGTTATGGCAAATTTCTTCAACATGTGTATCTCAGTAAAGTATTTGATTTCAACATTACAAATGAAGCTCAGTGTAGCTGAATAAGGGATGCTGGGCTGGAAGTTGTTTGGTTTTAGGAGATTGAAGGTCAATGACCATCCTTTTCTGGCTTGGAAGGTTTCAGCTGAGAGATCTGCAGTCACTCTAATATTTCTTCCTTTGTAGATAATACTTTTCTTACATCTGGCTGCTTGCAGAATTTTCTCCTTCATATTAACTTTGTCAAAGTTAATTACAATGTGTCTTGGAGATTCTTTATTTGAATTGAGTCATGCTGGGGTTCTGAAGCTGTCTACTATCTGAATTTCAGTATCCCTTGCAATGCTTGGGAAATTCTCCTCCATAACATCTTGGAGTAGAGTATCTGTGCCTTTAGGACCATCCTCTTCTCCTTTAGGAATTCCTATAAGGATGAATGTTTGATCTTTTGGAGTGGTCACACAGCCCTCTCAGGGAATGTTAAGTTTTTGCTCTCCATCTGTCTGCCTCTTTGAGTGTTTGGGAATGCTCAAAAGCTTTGTCTTTGATTTCAGAGACCCTTTCTTCTGCCTGCTCCGCTCTATTACTGAGGGATTCTGTTTATTTGGGATCTCCTTGAATAATTTTTCATTTCCTTGAGTTCTGCTATCTCCTTTCTCATTATGTCCATATCCTTGGTAATTTTGTCTTTGAATTCGTTAATTTCTTGAGACAACTTTTGCACAACTCTTTGAATTTCTATTTCTTTCTTTTCCTCCAATTTGTTCATCTTATTTGCCATCCAATTCTGAATTCTATTTCTGAGATACAGCCATTTGTTTATGAAGAGCATCTTCTGATGTATCATCTTTGCCATTCCTTGGGAAGTTGATCTGCTCTGATTATTCATGTTGCCAGAGTTCTTCCTTTGGTTTCATCCAATGAGTATTTTCCACAGTTTTGGTATTAAAACTGGTAGGGTGTGATCGGATTGGGGGTTCCAGGAACTATAGTAACTAGCTTTACCAGAGAGCTGGGACTGGTGAGTGTGGCATTTTCTCTACAGCTTTACAAAGGTCCCTTTCAGACCTGCAGCCAGAGACCCTGAGGACCTAATTGGTGTAATAGCACTAGCTGGCTCTGTCTTGTAGTCAGCTAGCCTCTATCCAATTCTATTGAGTCACAAAATTAGGCTGAAATCTCACCCGAGGTGGGGGGATACAAGCAAACTGAGATTCCTCCCCACCCCCAACTACAGTAGAAGGATCAGTCCCTCCCATTTCAACACAACCATGGCTCAATCTTGGAGAGCCCCTGGGTAGACAGCCTAGGTTGAAAGTTCCAAACCAATTACCCCAGGCACCACAATCACTGCTCAACTGCAAGAGTTCAATCAGTGCCCAGCAACAGGCAGCTCAGACCTAGAAACCCAAGAGGCTGGAGTTTGGCTCCCTCTGGTGGTCAGTGGGGTCAGGAAGGCCTGCCCAGCCAAAGAGTCCAGCCAGGGGTATTGGTGTCTCCTTCCCCCCTGCCTTATGCGGCAGCCTTGCCCCACCACTGGTAATAGGAGGGTCTGTGGCCCAGCTCCCTTTATTGGGCAAAAGCAGCAGGGATACGGGCCTGCCAGAGGCAAGGGGGAGTCAGTGCCTCCCCACACACTGTACTCTGGCACCAGGGCAACTTCGTGGATCTGAAGCCCACCTCCTTCCAGTGCTCAGTGGCCTCTGGGGAGTGTACCAGCAGCCTCAGACCCTAGGTGTGTTCACCGCTGTCAGTCTGCAGTGCAGGGTGTATTTTGCGTTTACAGAGTCTATGTCTCTGCCCCAGCCCAGCCTGGCTGCTGGCGGGTACCACCGCAGTGCGTGAGTCTGCGTCTCTGACCCCACCCCGCCACGCTCCGCTGTGGGTGGGTACCACTGCCCGGCTTATTTTGCGCTCACAGAGGCTGTGTGTCTTTCCCTGCCACTCCAGTGGGCGGGGGTTTACAGCCGCAGGGCATACTCTCCTGGAGTCTGTGTCCCTTTTTAAAAATTATTTTTAGAGACAGAGTCTCCCTGTGACTCCCAGGCTGGAGTGTAGCCGCTCAGTGTAGCACTGAACTCCAGGGCTTCAAGTGATCCTCCTGCCTCAACTTCCTGGGTAGCTGGGACTATAGGCACCTGCCACCATGCCCAGCTAGTTTTTTAAAGTTTTGTTAGAGACAAGGTCTCCCTATGTTTCTGAGAGCCCATCGGGTCTCAAAGTTCTGGGCTCACATTATCCTCCTGCTTGGCCCTCCCCTAGTGTTAGGATTGTAGGCATGAGCCACTATGCTCTGCCAGGTTTTTAATATTGTGGGTATAACACCTTAATATCTGAAATGTGCCAAGATTAAGAACATAATTTTGCTTCCCAAATAGTAAACCAGTTTCTGAATAATATCTTTTTACCATTTAAAAATAATCTTTATCTCCTCCTTTGTGATCATCTGTTCAATAGTATTAAAAGTTATCCTGTTGTTGGTCGTAGTAATACTATACTATTTAAATTAATATCACTTTGAAATTGATCTTAAGGTGTCATACGAATCAGATTACTGCTTTTTCTGAGACTTACTTTCACTCTTCCATTAATTTTTGCAGAAGAATTTAACAATATTTTGTCAGTTTCCAAAGAAAGGTATCGTTTCCCAAGGAGATGACGACAGTAAAACCTTTATTGACATGCCGTGGGGATCTTGTTAACCATTTATAGACTGCACACAGATTAAACACCAGTGTGGCACTCATTACATGCCACTGTTCTGAGCCTTTTATGTTCTATTATTTGATATTAACCTTCAAAACGATCTCAGACATCTCCACCTTAGAGATGCAGAAACTATGGGTGAGTTTTCATTGCTTGCCTGAGGACACGTGGTGGCTGCACCCTAGAACCAGGACCAGAACTGAGGCCATGATGGCAGATCCTGTGAGGCCCCTCGCTGGGCTGTGTTCCTCTCTGGGTTGGCTCAGCGTGCAGAGGGTAGAGGCTACTTAATAATTAATACTTAACACCTAATGTCTCTTTACTCTTTCCCACACAAAGCACATGTACATACTTTGTCTGGCTTTATGCCTCTTTTGTTGTGCAGAACACACACAAAGTCACACAGAACACACTGTCCTCATTAGCCAGGCTGCGGAGCCCCTGGCTCAGACCTTCGTGAAGCTTTCCCCCGCTGGGGGGGTTTCACTGCCTTTGTGGTTCCCATGCACATTAAAAGTCATGGTCAGACATTAAACTATATTGGCTTGTAAGTTAATAGGTTTTAAAATGGAAGCTTCAGTGCATTTATTAGTTATCTTATAATTTTTATTGGTTATTAGAGAATTCTAAAAAAATTGAGATAAAAAAAGGCAGGAACACCAACTCAAATATTAACCCTGTTAGATATTACACAGAATGTTTATTTTTATCTGATGGGAGAAGGAAAACCATCTGTGAGCAGATTCTCCACTGCTGAGGGTGGGGACCTGCTGATAATTTGAGCTGCTCCCCTAGTGGCAGCCAGTTCTGATCTCTCCTCCACTGTGGCCCTCAGGGAAGGGGCAGGTTGAAGTCTGTTTCAGGAAGATTGAGGGAGTCCCCAGCAAGCAGGAAGAGGAAGTATAGCCCTACCATTTATTAAGGGATGGTGGGTGTGGGGAAGGAAGGTCAGGGTTAGGAGGTCATATCCCAGGTCTGGACACCCTCCCTCTGTGCTTTGTGCTTTATCTCAGAGGATGGGGCTATGGAAATATCTGGATAGCTATGAGGAAGGAAGCAGGCATAGACTGTTTGGGGTAGTTTGAAGGAAGCTGTAGAAAGAGACCTCCTTAGCCTCGGGGTCTGGTCAGACATGGCCCCATCGTGACCATACTGCAGCATGGCCTCGGCAGAAGGCAGCATCTGGCCTGCAGGACCCAAGACAGGGCTCCTGATGGCCTCTGTGCACTTTGCTTCCAACTCCGGAGGTCCTTGAGCATGTAAAGGAAACTTTCTCTCTCTCTCTGCTTTTTTTTTGGATTGAGCGGTAATTTATATGCCATGTGATTTGTTCTCTGAAAGTATACTTTTCAGTGGTTTTTAGCATATTCACAAAATTATGCAGCCATCACCACTATGTAATTCTGTGATCTCTGCTTCTCTAATGGAAATTTGATAAATGTTGGTCATTCTTTTTCTCCCAGGTAAGCCCCCCTTAGACACCTATTTCTGTAGATTTTCTTAGCTCAGCTGCGGCAGGGCGGAGAAGCAATGGATAAAGAGGTCCAGATTGATGTTTCTGTGCATTGAATTCAGTTCTCTAAATTCTGCATTTGTCCAAAAAGCTTGTTCTTCAAATAAATGCAAGATTTAGGTAGCCTCATTTATATGTGATGTAGTACATCAGATCCACACTTCCCTAAACACCAGTCTCCGGGGCAGTACCTGGGACACACATTTGAGGAATACACAGAGGTGTCCTTGATGCATTTATATAAATTATAAGGTAGCAGGACCTCAGAACTTGTTTGTTTAATTAGCACACATTTCCCTTGATTCATAATCAGAAATCCTGATGCAGCAGCAAGCCCTCCCCTCTTATCAAAGAGTTGAATAGTTGGGTTCAAGAGTAATGTCCACTTTAGAGGCAAGGGAGAAAAAGGCTCTCATTTCTAGAAAATAGAATGGTTTCTTACAAGTCACTTAATCACTCCTACAAGGAAATTATGGGGATCGGAGTTTCCATTAACCTCAGTACCACAAGAAGAGCAAAAATGCGTGATGTGTTCCATTAGGCAGAGAACAGAGGAGGGGTAGAAGTGGAGCCAACAGAGGAAGAAGGCAAAAAAGCATCTCCGCAGAGTAAGGGAAGAGGACAGGGCAGAAACGGGAGTGAGGAGCAGCCGCCACCAACAGCGTTGTTGCACTCGGTGGGGTTATAACCCAGATCACAGACTTTTAGGTCAGGCTTTTCTTTTAATAAAAAGGTTCATTTTAAAAGGCTAATCACAACATCAGGGAGATAAATAGTGTTGTAATTATTTTAAAACAACTTTGATGATTGAACCATTCAAAGAAATATGAAAGGATCCAGGTTTGAAAAAGTCAGTGACACTACCTTTTGTAGGTCAAGTTTGTGGCTTTGGGGAGTCCTCAGTGCTGGGGGCAGACTGTAAATAATTAGCTATTTACATATATGACTGCCTCTAAACTGTGGAAATTTCACATCAAATTTGGGCTCGGGGGAGAAGTAAAACCAGCAGACAGTACCAGGCTCTGAAGGAAATGGGGCAAAGAGCCTGGGCTTTCACAAGCTCTGGGGGACTCTGCTGTTACATTTCGCTGAAGAAAGATGGTTCTGGCAAAGATGAATTGTCACCCCAAATAGGTAAAAACTAAAATTCCAAAGAGACATTTTGTTCGCTCAAAAAAATCATTTATTGGCACACCAGAAATGACAACTTTTTTCTAGTACAGCAGCTGTAGGCATCTATAATTGCGATTCAGTGTAAACTACATGTTATAAGTCACTAGAAATCTAATTAGCAGGAGGAATTTAATATGGGACAAGAGTGAGTCTACAGCGGCCCAGCCATCGAGTCTCCCAGGAGAGTAAATCAAATATTGAAGTAGTGTTGCCCTGCTACTGAGTTTCCCTGTGGCCAAGGAGAACCGAGACAGACATCAACAGGATAGCACCCAGTCAATAAATTAGGTACAATTAACTAGAAAATCTGATTGGAACTGATAGAAATCATCTAAATAAAGTAAGCGCAAAGGTAAATAATTAGCTATTTACATATACTACTTTTTGCCAAAACTTTGTTAGCTTTCCCATCCTCTCTCTTTTATTTTTCTTGATTTTCATGGTGAATTTCTTGGCACACTGGAAAATATTTAGACAACTAATAAGAACTTCTTTCCAGGTCCTACCTTTCCTAAAACTTCGCATCAAACTAAAGAATCTGGAGAGTAACTTAGATGGGTCCATTTCTATGCAGATGATGTGTGCGTTGCTGTCCTGCTGTCAGTGATAATGACAGACAAGCCCACGTTTCCCCCAACAGCATCTGGACTAGTCCCACAGGCCAGGCTGTGAGCGGCCGCAGAGTGGATGGAGTGTCATGTGGAACAGGCACAGTCTCTGTGGAGAGAGGCATGTTTATCCTGAGATGTGGGTGCTGTGGACTGCAACTCAGTATCCCCATTACTGAGGACGGATCCTCTGCCTTCCGCTCATTATTTTTATTTAATGATCTGTTTTTAAGGCTTAGTATCATTGCAGCATTAGCAAATAAGGATGTCAACATCGTTTCTACCAGTGAAGGGCTCTGTGATGTGCTGGCAGCAGGTGCCATGATGAGAGTAGCACAGTTGAAAAGGCATGGTGTGGGCACCTTTCCGGTGCTCCAGCCAGAACGTGTGGGTTTTTAGCATCATTCTAGGAAACCTGAAAGATTCTGCAATGAGTCCCTTTGACCCTTACCTATTTCGTTTCTAGTCCATATGATAATTTGTAATTATTTTATTTTTGCTTTGTTCCCTTGCTAGAATATAAACTCCAGAAGGGCAGAGACATATCTGTCTGTCCACCTGTTTCCCCACAGTGTCTAGAATACAGTGTTCTGGTGTCTAGAACAGTGCCTGGTCCGTAGTAGCTTCTCAATGAAAAGTTTATACTAAATGAACCAAATTAGCAAGTGCCCTGGTTAGCCTATGTCCAGAGACTCTCATTTTGTACAGTGGCCAGGGCTTCTGACTTGACCTAGTGATAGGGCCACCCTAACAAGCCTACCCTGCCATGAACCTGTGGAGCTGATATTTTTGTGCTTCAATGGTCAGTAAAACTTGTCAAAACTAAAGTCACTGTGCCCAGCCCGCAAAGGTGAGCTGTGCAGAGCTGACACACTGCAGGAGAGGAACACGGCGAAGACACCCTCGGAGGGGAGCTGTAAGCTCCGAATTCAGCTCATCCCTCCCCCTCTAACTCTGCTGCTTGACAAAGCTTAAGAAAAAGTTAGCAGAAGTTTTCTCTCAGCAGTGACAGTTCACTAGGTCACCAATAACCCAATCAGAAAAGAAACATAATGTAAATCACCTACATAAAGAATTAAGTGAAATAAAAGCAAAATTTGGGAGTGGCTAGGAAGTGACAAGGAAGGTAGGCTGTCCACGTCCGCTGCGGGTTAGCATTGTTGGACGTGATGTCCATGTGGCGTGACAGCAGAGAGGACTGGAAGGACAAGGGGTAGAGCTGTGGCTGTGAGGCTGTAGAGGACCAGCTTTCCCCTTCTCCTGATCCCACCGGCTGGGCTCCTGGCTGTCCCCTCTCAGGCGGAGGTGAGAACAGGCAGCTGGCACCTGCAGGACACATCCTTAGGCTATTGAGGCTCTGCTGGAGTAGAAGTCGGGGACCGGGAGCCCGGTGTGAAGCGTGACCTGGGGAAGGAGACTGTGAGTCCTGCGAGGAAGCCCGTCCCCCCCAGCCCCCAAATATAGCGCACAGCGGGTGTGTTTCTAACCTCTTTTTAAAATCTACACTTAGAAACATTCGAGAGAATCCTGCCTGTGGTAAGAGCCTGGCCACTATGGTGTGCTTCCAAATCTTGGTGAGACTTGACTACATGGTTCTCGGACACCTCTTTTAAAGGATTCTGGGGGTACTGTGTTCCTTTCGACTGACACAGATTTTTTTTTTTTGAGACAGAGTTTCATTACGTCGCCCTCGGTAGAGTGCCATAGCATCAGAGCTCACCATAAGCTCAAATTCTTGGACTTAAGTAATTCTCTTGCCTCAGCCTCCCAAGTAGCTGGGACTACAGGCGCCGGCCACAACACCTGGCTATTTTCTTCCATAACACCTGGCTATTTTCTTTTTTTGTTGATGCAGTTGTTGTTGTTTTCCCTAGCCTGGGTTTGAACACACTGGCCTCGGTGTATGTGGCCAGTGCCCTACCTACAGATATGATTTGGGGGTAGTGATGCCTGTCAGCCACACCACAGTAACCACTGCCACGTCCACAGGCAGGGAGCAGATGAACAAAGACAGCCCTTCCCTTATCAGGCGTCTCCTGGTTGTCCTGCCAGGGCAACCCTTCCTCTCTGGGTTTGGGCACACACGGCCAGTTCTGATGCAATGTGGACTTATGCTTGTCAACAACTTCTGCCCAACTGCAAACCTTGATGGACAGCTGCGTGGACAGTGCTGAACCATGTCACACGGCACATGTACTGTCATTTACACCTTGTCCCTGTCTTCCCTTGCCCGGGTCTTTACCCTGAAAAATCACCAGTGAGCCTCTAGTAGAAGATTCTTTGAAAGGTAAATGGCTAAACTTTTAATGCAGTTTTTCTGAGATTCACTTCTGTGGAAATTATGTTTCTGTTTGTTTGTTTTGTTTTGTTTCACATAATGTAGAGCCTGAACTCTGAAAGATAAGATTCCAGCCTCCCAGACAACCCTATCTCCTTTCAGGAAGAGAGAAATATAGGCGTCACTGGGCAGCACTTACTGACAGCCAATAATATAGATATTTTAATAGTTTCTAAGACTCTATTTCTGGTTGGGGCAACCATCTCCTGCAGGGTTTTGATTCTTGAGCCCCATCTTGAGGCAGCCGTCTGCTGAGTGCGGCTCATGGTTGTGAGAGGACCCACTCAGGAGGGAAATGAAATCTAAGTTCTAACAGTGGCTGGCAGGGCAGTGACTCCCTGACTTCTTTGTCCTTCCTTGCCATGGGAGGCCCCTCATGCTTTAGAAACATTGCAAGGCTGTTCCCTCTACCTGGTGCCACACAGCTCCCCTCCTCCCCTCTTTTTAGGCTCAGCTCACCTGCGTCTGCAGGAAGGCCTATACAACCATCCTATTTGAGACTGCGACTTCCCTCCCCTCCCCAGCACTCCTGCACCCTTGCCCTACCCATGGTCTTTTCTCTATCGCACTAATCACCTTCTAACACACCATATAATCAATGTCTAATTGTGCTATTATTTATTGTCTGTCCTAGACCTACCACGCAAGGTCTATAAAGGTAAGATTATTATTTTTTTCTGACCTATGTGTCCCAAATGCTTCTAACAGTGCCTGGCGTTTTATAAGGCATCCAACAGATATTTGTTAAATGAATGAGTGAAGGGCAGGCAGTGGTGGGCAGAGGCAGCTTCACACTGGGGTAGGGCGCTTACCTGCACGTTCCTGTTTAGGCTGACAGCAGGGAAGAACAGGCCCCCTTCCACATTCTCAAAGGCGATGGGGCCTTGCTGCTCATCGTTGACAAAAAATGTCAAGGTTTTTCTGTTTAAGTCGAGGAGGACCCCAACTGTGGCTCCCTTCGTGATCCCTCCTTCAGTTCTGTGGAAAAAGTAAAACATTGGGTCTCACTTGCTTGTTGTCACTCTGGAGACCCCCCTTTTCTCGATAGTTAAACCAGTGTTTCTCACCCTGTTTATTGCCCCCCCCGGCCTTTTTAAACATTTCCCCCCCAACCACCCCTCTTAGGTAAAATTTTAATAAACCTGTTTACATGCTCCGTGAAAGCCTGTGCTTGAGGACATCTAGAGTTCTCCCCCGCCCCCAGCCTCCAACATTCAGTCCCTTGGAGCAGATAAGTGCTCCCACCAAGGGGCTGCCCTCTTCTTGCTGAGATGTGAGCTCATTCATAAAGGATCTCTGCACTGAGCCAGGGCAGGGAGACAAAACTTAGTGATCTGACGCAGATTGAAGAAAACAATTAGCCTTTAGGCTATCAGCGTTCTGTCTGTAGGAGTGTCTCACCTTGCAGAAAGAAGGGTGTGAATCAAACACCACCAAATACAAAATGACTTAATTTGAAAGTCAGAATAAAGAAATACTTAGCTGGAACTGATGCACCAGTTCCCTGCATGGGAACTTGGAGTTTAGGCTTTCTGTTACCCGTTAAATAGAAAAACTCATTCCAGAAAGATGGTTTTTTTTTTGTCATGCTGCATCGTAATTAAGACATTAGAGTCGCTCCCTTTAAAATGGCAGCAAAGGAGAGGATTCTTCCCTGTAAAGTGAAATACTCAGGCTACAGGTAAGACAGTGATTTTAAGGACACTGGATAACTAATGTCGTTTTACAATGTAATGTGTCTTATGCTTCAGTTGATAGTTTGGCAAAATGCCATTAGAACATGGCTAATCGGATTTGTCTTTCCTCCCGTTCTGAGATCTGGCTAAAGTACTGGGCTTCATTCTCATCTCAGCAGAGCACAGAAGGTGAGGGTGGCACTCGCTTCCTCGGCATGCAGGACACAGACTGTCCGCGGTCATTAGGAGACAAAAGACAGGCTTCCAGAGCGCATCTCCTTAGTTCGCAGGCTTAGCAAAGAAAGCACAAGTGGCATGCAAGCAGGCGTGTTTAGCTCTAAGGGTGTGCTTCTCTGCACAGTGTGGGGGGCGTTATTGTTCACTCTCTCACTCAAAGACAATGCTACAAGGGAAAAAGTAAGCATGCCAGGTGGGTTACGGCATCAGAAATCTAGTGACCGAGGGGTGCCCTGAATGGCAATCACAGAAGGCAGGTGCTCATCTATCCCATCTGACTTGTCACCAAGTTGCAGTGGTGTGTGTGTGTGTGCACTGTGAGTGATAGCCAGCAGGGCGCACCTGAATGGAGGTGTGCGGGAAGTATTCCCGGGAGCAGGAGGCCTTGGCTGGAGAAGGGCTGGGGATGAGCACACAGAGAAGGCTGCAGTAGTGGGGCCTGTCGTGTCGCCACGGCCACCACGGCCACCACGCCACCACCACGGCCACCACGCTGCCACCACCTGGCTACCTTCCCTTTTATGTCATTGAACACCACTGTATTTTTTTTTCTTTTTTGAAACACCCATGAAAGTGTATCATTGGGAAATTTGAGAATAAGGTGGACCAGGATCCTTCTCTGCCTAGGAAATTTGTGAAAAAAAAAATACCCTTGAAGATGAGAACACAACCAAATGAAAATGGAAATCCGGGAAAAAAGTTACAGCATGTGCGAGATTGTAACTGTCTGTATTTTGGAGGAAACCCTTAAGGGCATTCCTATATTCTCTTTCCTCAGCAAAAGGGGTACTCCCAATCTTTAGAATAGCCAGGGAGTCCCCCAAGGGTCAACTATCCAGAGCGGTGTCTGTAAGATCGAATGAGTCGCTCTACTAAGAGGCGCGGCCACTGTTTCCAGGCGCCCTCAGTGTGAGGCATTTTCACACATCTCATTTACATTTCAGAACACGCTTGCAGGGGAAAATAAGATTACACTAATTTGGAAGATTTGGAAACTAAGGTGGAGAGAAATGAAGTAATTTGTGCAAAGGCGCATTTCTGGTAAGTGGCAGGTTTGGGTTTTAGCCTCGGGATTGTCCTTCTCTGGTGGACATGCTTAGGGATCTCGGTTTCCAGCCAGGGCTGTGAGCGCACGATGGGCTCAGGGAAGGGCTCACATCTCTGTCTGTGCAAAAAATAAGCCCCCAGGACGGACTGGGCTGAGAGGAGCCGGCCTGGCTTCCTTCCGGGTGTCTGTGTGCGGGTTCTGAGTCTCCGAACCCACCAGGCTCTCGCTCCTGCCCAGAAGCCAACGTGAAGAAGGCCTGGTTGGGGGCTGCAGGGTACCTGTTGGTGTGCGAGTTGTTGTGCATGAACCAGCTCCGGTTATTGTCCACATACATTGCCCAGGCTTTGTCGTCCTTCCCTAACATGGCATCCTTCAGCACGTCCACGCGTGCCACGCCGAAGGCGGGGTCGGGATGGTTGTCATAGCGGTCTACCGTGAGCTCCCAGTAGTGGACGCCCTTAGAGAAGCCGGTCTTCCCTAGCACCACCCGGTCATCGTAGCTACTGCAGGTCACCGTCAGGTTGTCGTTGGAGAAAATGATGTCCGAGTGGGCCGAGCCAGGGTCGAAGGCAAACCAGGCCACTGGGAACAACAGAAGGGGACCGGGTTATTAGGGACAGAGGGCAGGCTGCACGCGGCGCGGGCGTTTTCACGCTGCCACGCTGGGGGAGGGTCCAGGGCCGTCCTGGGAATCGGTACTCTGTGCCAGCAGCAGACAGGACACACGACTGGTCAGGAAGGGTTACCTGGCTCGGACTGCACTCCCAACCAGGTGATCTGGGAGTGAAGTGGCATTGATTTTGGAAGGTGCAAGCCCCTCTCCTGGGGGCTGGCAGAACAGCGCCCCAGGGACTTAAAGGGAGAGGGGACGCTAAGGTGCCTGTGTAACCCCTGAGGCAGAGCAGCTGGGAGCTAGAGTCTTGGATGGGGAGGGACAAGACGCATGGAGTGAAATCGGGAAACATCCCCTGGGCAGAAGAGCCACGATCTAGACGCTTTGAGAATTCCCTCAGCTCTCCCGAAGGCTCACAAGCACGAAGCTCTAAGCAACATAAATTAATTTTCCTGAGCGTGACTTGGACCCGGAACAGGTCCCTTCCTCATCACCGAAAAGCACAGTTCGCGGGTTACTCCTAAAACTAACGTGTGAGATAAGATACTTTGCTGAAGCGGTAGGTATTCTGGACATTAGGTACAGGGAGAACCCGTCTCTGTGCACCTGCTGTACCCCAAGTTCTAAATCCCGCCTGCGAAGAATATACTGTGACTTCTGATTCACTGGACCTGCGAGCGACCTCCCATGCACTGTGGCCTTTGCTATTTGTAACAGAGTAAGGTTAGTCCATACCTGCCAACAGCTTTTTAATGTCAACTGTTGTCATTCCCAGTGAAAAGCATGGAGGAGAGAGACAGGAAGCAAAATTGACACGGATAAGAAAACAAATCTCTTTTGATAGCCGAGTACTCAAAATAGGATTAATTTAAAATGCCACATACAGGACGGCAGGTGGTCTGACAGTCCCTTAACCACATTCACTGCTCATAATGAGTGCTTTGCACTGGTGTATAATAAATGGGGGGAGGGGGAAGCTTTGAGGTACAACCAAAAAAATTACAAGCATCTTTACTGTTTTTAAGAACTTGAGCAACTTATCATGAAATTAGAATGACAATTAGACAATTTTACTGACAGAAAACAAGCTGCTGTCATTTATTTTGTGAAGGAAATTGAGCATACCGATCACACAAGTCAGAGGCAACAATTACAACAGGTATACTTGCCTAATTGAGAGAAAGGTGCAGGCTGTGTCTCAAAATTGCCTCCTATAAAGAGATACTACACATCAAAGCTATGAAACAACCAGCTTAACAGAAATTATTTGTACACACTTAAAAAGAACCAGTTGAATACAGTCACCAGAGGCCTGATTGATTTAAAAAAAAAAAAAACCCTTTTTATGTTAGTTGAGTTTGCTGGGTAAAAACTACTCGGCTTTAAAAAAAGAAAAGTGCATCTTTTCACCTTTTAATAAATCCTCCTCCAATTGATTCTATAATCAGCAGCTTATGTTTTCATCACTCCCCAAGTTCAATGTTTTCCTCTAAAGTTTCCATATTCAGGAAGCTGACTTTTAAAATGAGAAAGACCCAGCTGAAATGGAGATGGAGAAGTTGGCTATTGATAGAACTCTGGATCACCGTCATCTGCTTCTAACTCTGGTTATGGCGAAAGGTCTTTGCTGTCACTCGAGCCCAACGTAATTAATACACATATAACCAAACGTGTAAGGTGATCATGGCACCTGTAACTATTCATAATGCCACTTTGTCTGTAGTGAAATTACCCCTCTCCGTCAGAGACTGCTTTACTCCATTTACCCTTCTCACCTGGGGAAAGGAGGTGGGCCCACAGCTAACTGGAATCACCTGTGGAACTCTGACAAGCCTCCCCTTCCCCTAAAATCTGGATTCCCCAACCTCACAAAAGCTGCACTGGGGTGGAGGAAGACTGTCTAGTCTTAAAGTGTGCAAAGTTGTGTGACCTACAGTTTCCAGGAATACTGGGCACTCATCTAGAAAATGCGGTTTTGACAAGAACCTGGGGATAAAGAAAAAACAAATTTAACTTTTTTCCAACTTAGTAAGGACCTTACATGCTAATTTCTAAAACAAATGAAGGGTAATACACTGACTCAAAATAATTTTACGAGAATTAAAAAAGCAACTTACTGCAAAAAAGGACCAAGCACTGAGGTGCAATCAAAATGTAAAGGTCGCGATCTTACTTTTGGTTAGTTTATGAGTTGGTTTTGAATGCACATGCAAAATGACCATTTTCTCCTAACTCACAGCTGACTTTTATGTGTACTTTCTATGATTGTCCCTTTAATTTCTATTTGTGTGTTGAAGCACCATGAATATGGAATGCCCAGGGTTTTAAAACTGATTCCTACTCAGCTTTAGAAATAAATCTGTAGAACATAAAGAGGGCTTTTAAATTTTTTAAATGAATCATGCCTCATGCAGTTCTTTTTCAAAACAAACATTCTAAAATCTTTTTACACTACTTTAAACACACTGTCATACATTTATGATTCAAAGATACAACTAGAACAATGCTGTTAAATACACCCATCAAATAGCCCCAAGCCCACACTCATTTTATTCTCGAGACAATATACATTACAAAGACTGTAACAATATTTCAGTACATTGGACACAAGTGAAAATAGTTTCATAACAAAGCATGTTGGAAAGCCAGTAGTGCACAGGAAAACAATAAGAAACATAAAAAGCACAAAGAAAAATGTCATTTTAAAGAGAGCTTGAAGTCCCTGCATCCTTTAGCACTGTCATGCTGTGGCCTTCTTCATTCCAGGTTATGGGATGAGCAAAAATAAAATAAAAAGCAAACGAAACCTTTGGAAATGTGAAATGTGTGTCATGTGTATCCATGATTATAATATAGTCCTGAAGAGATCAGATAGGTCTGGATCTTGGATATTTTAAGATTTTGTTTGCTAGACAGGGTTCACCGCCGGGCTAATACAAGCTCAGCTTCCTTGAAGTCAGCTGTAAGCCACGTCACAATGGGCCTGGCTGTGGAAAACTTCGAGGGGGCCAGACTTTCTGATTATCAGATTGGATCTTTGTGTGTCAGGAGTTAAGGTTTCTAATTCAGCTAGCCGTGGTTCCTCCCTTTGCTAGAAAAACACTCAGCCATGAGCCCGACTGTCCTAGCAGTGAGCACAGGCTTTCCCAGAAAACGTTCTTTTAAGTCTTTCTGCTCTCTGGTTTGCCTGGTTTTAGGATACATTCTACCGTTGCTGTGTGTCTACTTTTATTTTGTCAATGAAGATCTCTTGAGTCTATGTTTAATCAGACCACTCCAGGCTTGATGCACTGATCCAGTCTCCCAGACACAGCTGGTTTTCTGGATACAGAGGGGCTGCAAACCTCCCTCCACATGACTGCCACGGCCTCCGCTCAGCCAGCCCCTGAGCCGTGCTGTGCCCTGCCTGTGATGACAGCCAGGTACCCACAGTGGTACCAGCTTATGCAGAAAGCACAACTACACTTGTCACTTTCCAATGCATCATACACAGACCACAGCCGCACGGGTGCTCTCTGCGCCACACAGACGGGGATGCCACAGAGCTCCACCCCCCAGTGCTCCTCATACCCCAAGCAGGCCACAGACACAGACCAGCTCGTCCCCTGCAGACGAACGGCAAGACCAGAACACGCACTGAGATGCCATCAGGGCACAGAGACGGGGAACGGTCTGAGGGCTCGGCTCACCCGGTGCATTGAGGGACTGCAAAGAGGAATGCAGGCTCAGCTGGTGGGGTGAGGACCGGAAATCAAAGTAGGACCTCCCCGGGAAGCTGGGCTGAAGACTAAGGGTGGAGGAGAAAGGGCTCATCCTACGGAGCGGCAATCTTTCCGAAGGCACTGGAAAAGGGAGGGTCTGTTCTTCTGAATCTGTGTCTAGATGTAAGATCAATGCAAACTAGTGATCAGAAATCTGCTAGCTGTCCACGCACAGTTCCCCAAGACCTGCCCTCACGATGCACTTACACAGAGCCCATCTTTCCCCAGGGTGTCACACGTGCCTGGGGGCAGGGAGGGAATTCTTGGCAGGTCAGGACCCAAGACCAGAGGACATCGCAGGCAATTGTTTTCACTTCCCCCCAATTTTTAGTAGTAGAAAAATTATTAAAAGGTTTCCTCTTAGGAAAAATATTTGTTAAATGAATATTTTTTAGAGTTGAATTTAGAAATTTTACCCACTGATGACCAAGAGCAGGTTCATATTTCACCTCCTTTGAGCTACCCTAGATGTTACTATCTACCCAACAGCCTCCTTTTCTGTACAGGACTGGAGGGCTTTCTTTTTTTTTTTTCCAAGACAGAGTCTCTATGTTGCTCTCAGTAGAGTGCCATGGCTTCAGCTCACAGCAACCTCAAACTCTTGGGCTTGATTCTCTTGCCTCAGCCTCCCAAGTAGCTGGGACTACAGGCACCTATCCCAATGCCCAGCTATTTTTTGGTTGTAGTTTTCGTTGTTGTTTGGCAGGCCTGGCCTGGATTTGAACCTGCCAGCTCTGGTGTATGGTCTGATGTCCTAGCCACTAAGCTATAGGTGTCAAGCTGGACAGGAGGGCTTTTATAAACTGTTTCCTGTTCCATTTCTAGGTGTAGAAGATTTTCTCTACTGACACACTCAAGGCTGGGTCCTTTCACAGGAGAGGAAAGGTGTAGCCTCAGAAAGACAGGGCTGAGCAGATTTCAGAGGATCCTTGCCTTGGATGTTTCAGAATTCTGATTACACTGGAGGGGCATCATTTGGCTGACTTTATAGTAATCAGGCAGTGGGCAGTGGTGAGGTGCATTCTAACAAAATGTCTTTGTTTCTTTTTGGATAGTTAGGTCTTATAGGAAGACTTACTAAATCAGAATAAGGAATCATCAATCACTTCATCTGGTTTTTAAAGGGCGTGTGAATCAGTTTCTCTAAATTATGCCTTTCTCTTTTGTTAAACAAGAGCTGGTTCTCAGAACTGAACCAACTGAAGTTTAATAGTAATAATTCAGAGGATACAGATGGGAGGAAGGTTCATGTCCAAACCACCAAGGAAATTTTTTTCATTGAAAAAAGTAATCTTGATGGCCAGAGGTGCTCTTGTGAACGTGTTTCTGGTTTAAGCCTGCCTGCTGCTCTTTTTGGTAAACGTGCCCTTCTCCTGCCACTTGATGAATGTTCCAGCAAAAATAACTGGTGTGTGCGCGTGCAGGCACTCAGAAGAGCTCAGAACAAGGGCAGTGGCAAGTTTTAAATTAATACTGTCAAGAGTCAGCCTCATTTTCATTTCCGAACTTAGACTATTAAAGCTAGCTTTTCAGATTTTAGATGTGTTTGTGGAGGAAGTTTTTTTTTTTTTTTTTTTTAGAAAAGTACAAACTATCTCAGAGAAAAGGCATTACCATTTATGGAGTTAAGACTTTGCATTCCCAAGAATAATACATTCAGATTTTCTTTCTTTGAGATAGGATCTTGCTCTGGTGCCCAGACTAGAGTACAGTGGCATCACAGCTCACAGCAACCTCAGATGCCTGAGCTAGAGTGATCCTCCTTCCTCAGCCTCTGGAGTAGCTGGGACTACAGGCATTTGCCACCATGCCTGGATAAGTTTCCTGTTTTTTGTGGAGATGGGGGTCTTGCCATGTTGCCCCGACTGCTGGTCTTGAACTCCTAGCCTCAAGCAATCCTCTTGCCTTGGCCTCCCAAAGAGCCAGGATTATGGGCACCAGCCACCAGTCTTGGCTAAGGTTTTCCTGTACATAAACTTCATATGGTTTGGATGACTTGAGAAGTATGGCAATGTCTTTGTTCAGATATGATAAACCAAAATCACGTTATCATCTCAAGGGGAAATTAGCCCTTCAGTGTAATGGAAAGATTTGAAATACAACAGCACGGTGCCATTAACAGACACAGGCTTATTGTAGGAAGAAGAGGCATTTATAACCATATTTATGTCAGTAGAAAATTTCCTTAGTAAGAAGAATTTGCTTGGAAATGCACTTTTCACCAGCTGTAACAGTTCATTATATTGGAAATACTAGTTGCTTTAAAAGCTGAGGGAGAGGACATGCATGTTAAGATGAATTTCAGAGAGCACTAAGCCCCCAGGCAGTTACCTGAAAACCAGTGAGGAGATGTGTACGGGGTGCAGACCAGCGTGTCCAGTCCCAGCATGAACCGTACTCACCATTTCTACTCTTGGCACCGAGAAGAACTTAGAGTTGGTGGTGGCACCTTTTGTGGGGGCTGGGTTGAGGGTAGCTATGGCTGGTCATGGGATTGAGAACTTGACACTAAGATGTTTATTGTTTTTCCTGTCCTTTCACCTGGGTCATGGTTTACTGAGGACTCCATTTCCCTTGATTCCTCTCACCCTTGAACTACACCCTCTCCTTGGGCAGGCTGACTTCCTGGACACACCACCATGCCATGCTGTTTTGTGTTCTAAGTTTTTATTTTTTTTTCCCACCTAGGACCTCCCATCCCCTGCCAGCTGGGCGCTTACCGCATTTTCTCTAGGCAGCTCCTAAAAAGAAAAAAAAATTTCTACCTTGCCATGAGAACTTTCCAAATGAAACTATGAGAGAGAGAGAGAGAGAGAGAGGGGAAGGGGAGGGGGGGAGAGAGAGAACTTTCCACCTGATCCCAGCCCAACTAAACAGGCAACTCCCCTTTTCTCCTTCCCTGTAGGCACACAGCAGTCAGCTGCCTATAAGTCTATAAGTCATCTGGGCCATGTCATATTGTCTTAGATAAAGATGCTTATCCCAATAACAGCTGAGAGGTGACCCTAAGGCTTCCCCTTGAAGCCCCTTGGGGCCGTCCAGCCAGCTTTGTCTAGTTTGTAGTCACTGCTCATGTTGGTCTGGATGTGCTCTTTGGGAACTCTACTCACCAATGGTAGCATTGCTATCTGGGCCTCATGGAACCCATCACTAGTTCTTCAAGTATTTGAGTCCAGTCATCAATTCTTTTTAAAATTTCCTTTTTTGCACTGAATAAAGTCTGTTTCCAACCATTTCTCTATGCATGCATTTCAGATCCTTCACTTTCCCGGTCCTGCCCTTCCTGACATGTTCAAAGGCATGAATTGCAGACCAAATGACAATGTTGGGAACAGCATTGCCAGTCCCTGGTTTGGTCAAAGAACAATTCATACTTGTTGAACGTTCATGAAACTACCCAGTGTGTACTCTGCGATAGTCTCACAAGCTGCAGGAAGGATGTACACACCATCTTCTCATCTCCCCTTGAAAATACAACTACTGAGCTACAGAGAGGGCTTCGCAGCCATTACCGTTCTACTAGTGGAGACAGACAGGCAGGAGGTTATCATGTTTTTTTTTTTTTTTTCAGAATACATGATACAGAGCTGTCTTTCAGGTCACAGCTAATTCTCAGAATGATGATGATTCTTAAATTTTAACTTATAGATCACTAGAGAAAGGCAAGTTCCTTAAGAGATTGGTAATATCTCACCCTATTCCATCACGGGCAGTGATCCTGTCTGGTTGAAGAGCTTTGCTGAGGGGGCAGCTGAGCAGGGAAGAGCAGTGGGAAATGGGGTCAGCGGCGGGCGGTGCCGCCTAGAGCTCTGGGACGGGGCTGTGTTCCCAGTGGAAACGTGTCAAGGCCTGTTTTCCTTCAACCCTGACTGTTACTTTCCTCTTGCTCTTTCCTGGACTTCTTTCCCTTCCCACCTGGGATTGGTTGGATTCTGGGGTTGGGGTTTAACTAGTGGCAGAGGCCTCAATTTGAAAAGAGAAATCAAGAATTGCCAAAGTAAAGATGGGCTTGGGATCGTGTGCCTTAGTGATTGACTTTTGGCTTCAAGGAGAATAAAAGGCTATTTAAGTGGGGTCCTCCTCCTGGACGATGCGTGTTTCTTTTAACTTGTTCACTAGCTGACACTAACTGAAACCTCTCAGGAGCAGACTGCATTAGCATTGGGCAGCTGGGAAACATGAAGCTGGCAGGGGAGCTGGCCGTAGGAAAAATAATAATTTAGAGAAAATCTGCGTCATACATTATTGATTCGTCTTTATGTTTCTGGGGTGGAATTTCTTGACCGATTCCATGTATGTATGTGCAGAGTATTGAAGACATCTGTGGATGCCGTAGAATATTTTGAAAATGTAAAGTACAGTCTTTGAGGTGTTACTTGTGGAATTCGAGGAGGAAAAACACCAGCAGTGGCTCTGAATGGCAGTGTGTGCTAACCCGGCCTCCTGGGCATTGCTGTGTGAGTCTTGGTTGTCCTGCTGTCCAGCTGTGACCACCTTCCTAACATAGGGGGCCTCGAGCCCTGGTCCCACAGGACGGCTGTATTTCAGAGCACAGGGAAGCTGGGTACATCACTTAGAATTTCACAAGGATTAAGATGAGTTTCACTTCAAGTATAAACCAGCTGTAAAATAATTTGCTGGAGAGGGGAAGATTTTAAAAGAGACAAAGAAATGAATGAAGAAAAAGGCTGAGTTTTCTTAAATGATCTAGTAAGAAGCCAAAGTCACAATTATGTTCGACTGGTACATAATTTACAACACAAGTGGTATTTTAAGCTTTCTCAAGGGTAGCATTAATTGCAGTTGAGAAGGGAGAAACAAGTGCTTTGAAAGCCTCCTTTTAAGAGAACAAGGCAGCTCTTGCCAGCCTCAGGACAGCTGAACGTTCACGTCCAAGCCCCCTCCAATTTAGAGCCCCCGGCATTATTTATAAAGAACTATCACCAGAAGAACTGGAGACTCCTGTACTTCAGAGAGATACAGAAGATTCTAAAGGACCAACTAACCTGTTCCCCAGAGTGTCACCTGCAAAGCGTACTCCCCAGAACCATAAAGGGCTGTGACTCCAACAGTCCCAGAGAAAAGTTCAGGGAATATCCTGGACTCTGAAACCTATCATTATGCCTCTCACCCTGGCTTTCATAAAATTTACCCAAATTTGGTCAGGTATGATTTACCCACCTTTAGAATTTTGTTCTGGAAATGTGCATTCTTCTAACTATTTTTAGAGAGGTCCAGATATTCTGGATCAGGAAAAGAAACATGGAGCCATAGGCAAAACATGGTTGGTGGGCCCTACAATTTTCCCTGCATGATCCCTGTCACTTGTTTTCTATTAATGTTGAATTTGCAGTGTCACAGGTGGAAGGTTAGGACCCATTAAGGGCTGTGGAGGAGGCAGAGGGTATCTAATGCCACTCCCATAGCATTTTCTGAAACAGCCTTCAACAGTAATTTTGAAGAGAGAAGCCCTCAAAGTCCTAACTGTAGAGAACTTGAAGGTCATCTGCTCTAAGTACATGGAGTTAGAGATAAGCAGAAGGAAGTCCAGGGAGGATTGGGGACATATCCAGTCACTTCCAGCCATGAAGGGGAGGACAGAGATTGAGGATCAATTTCTGGTGGATGAAATTTTGGGGTGACCAGGCTACCACTGTTCATTTATGACCTGGAAATGTACAAAAGATAAGGTTTGTGCTGTAGGCACAGACTCAGTGTTCCCAGGGGTGACCAAGCTGGAGCAGATGACCTCATCCCATTTGCAAACCTACACTCTGTTGAGAAAGACTCATCTCCTTTAACAGGTGGTTAGGGATTGAGAGCAAGCACGCTCCTGCTCTCCTTTGGAATTTTAGCTTCAGGGGTAGCTGTCACAATGTGACAACTTCTCTGGGGGTCTTGGTGCTTCAGGCTTTGAAAGTGCAGTCCTTAGGCCAGACCAAATCCCTATTAAATGTCTGCAAAGAGCTTTTAGACAGACACATCTGAGGCCATTTGGTATCAGACAAATGGAAGCCTCAGTCTGTGTTCCGCCTGTACCATGAGATGTTTTCTGAGTGGTTTCCTTCAATGCACAGAACTGAGCTACCACACGGACGGGGCAGCCAGATGCTGACAAGCTAATGGGGGAAAAAAGATTCTAAGCCTTATGAATAGCACCGTCTATGCCCACTTTTTGGAAAGGAAGTTCTAAGCTGTAATTTTGAGAATCCCATCTCCCCCCCCTCCCCCCATTGTCATTAGATGAAGTGATGTTGAGCAATGCTGGGGGGACGGCTGTCAGGACAGGCCACTAAGCCTGCTGGGAGTGCCCTTTACTAGAACCACCACTGATCACTTCTCCCTACTTTCCTTCTGGTTGAGCACAGGGGGCTGGAAAGCTTCTGTGAATACCTGCTCTGGGGTTTCAGCCCAAGCAGGGCTCCAAGACCAAGACTTCATTTGGGAATAGCTTCAAAGTAGGGCCTCAGACACGGGTTCTGACTTTCCCTTTCCTGGCAGGGACCTGTCACTGCCAGCCAAGAAGAGCCACTGGTGCCAACTGGCCAAGGGCCTCCTAGATGAGCCGCTCACCTGGGATGAGAGGGATGAGATGTGAGAGGGACACAGAGATAGGAAAATGGGCTGAGGCCATAGGGGGACTCGAATATTATACTGGAAGTGACAGCCACCTGCATATCTTCAAGCAGCAATGTCATTCTATTCAACAAAACTCTAACTCTGAAAACACTGAAGTCTTATTTCTGGCTGAGCACAGGAGACAGTGGCATGCTCTGCCCCCTTCTGACAAGACATTTTCAGACACCTGGCGGACAGACGTAAGATAGTCTCTTTCTTTCTCTCCTTTGGGTGAAGTACAAAGAGCACTTTCCTAATGTTGGACCACAGAAGGCAGCGCTGGGCACGGAAGGCTCAAAGTTCTGGGTCTGACATGTTCAGACCGCAGAAGCTCAGTTTTTCATATCTAAAGTAGGATAATAATAATGTTTTCCTTGTAGAGTGTGGTGGACAGGATAAGAGTCCACCCCAAAATGCCTACAACTTAATCCCGAGAATTTATGGATATGTTATCTTACATGGCAAAAGGGACTTTGAAGATATGGTTAAATTAAGGATCTTAGGATCTTGAGATGAAGAGATTATCATGGATTATCCAAACAGGCCCAAGGTAATCACAAAGGTCCCCATAAAAGGAAGACAGGAAGATCACAGTCCAAAAGAAACTGGAAGATGCCAGGCTGCTGGCTTTGACAGAGGAAGGGGTCATAAATCCAGGAATGTAGGGGGCTTCTAGAAGCTGGACAAGGCAAGACAACAGATTCTCCCCTGAAGGACCGCAGTCTTATAGACACTTTTAGCCCAATGAGACCCATTTAAGATTCTGACCGCCAGGACTATACAATGATACATTGTATAGCACTTGTTTATACTTGTTCGATACTTGTTTTAAGCTATCAAGTTTGTAGTAATTTGTTGCAGAAGCAGCAGAATGAAAGCGGAGGGTAAATCTAGAGAGTTAGAATGTTGCAGCAAGAGCACAGGGGAGGGCTTTAGACGTTGTCCATGGGTGTGGAGCTGGAGTCATATTGTTAGGATGAACAGAAGACGTCAACACCTGTTTTTTGTAGGACCTTCTAGTGAAAGATGGAATGGGTACTTTTTACACAACTCTTCCACTGGATTTTGATTTCCTAAGTATATTTGCTGGTTTTTGTGTTGCTGTCAATTTTCACAAAGTCTTTTGATGAATGAGGAAGAATGTTCTCAGCAGCTTGACACAAATGGAGTAGGATTTATATTTTACATACAAGTATTTGTATGGATAAAATTATGTAATAGGTTTTTGACTTATTTCATATTGTGATTTCCCCTAAACCTTCTGAGATAGACCCAATACCCCAGAGGAATCCCAAGGATTCCAGAGAATATACGGAATTTCAAATGTTTTAGAGGGAAATCTTTCTACAGAAATCTTTCTATGTTCTTTACAACATTCTTTTTTCCATTTTAGTTGGTGGCTTTCATCTTCAAGCTTTATGACATTTTAAATCAGAACGTGTCATCAATACTGTCTTTCAATTTTCTTTCTTTTATTTTTGTCTTTTTTTCTAGATACTTTCCTTGTTCAATCTGCCAGCAGCCTCTACCCCCTTCCCTAACACTCCCTCTCTTCTCTCTCTCGATGTGATGCATTTAGTCTGCGTGGTTTAGCTAATGGGTCAGTGAGCTCAGTGGACCTGCACATAAACTGAGTAAGAGTGAGACCAGCAGTTCTGCTCTGAGGCCAGTGTGAGAGCGTCAGCACCCGGACATTGTGTGTGTGTGTCTCTGTGTATCTGTGTGTGTGTGTGTGTGTGTGTGTGTGTGTTTGTGTGTGTTTTCTTGCTAATCAGAGATGGTTGGTCTCCCTTCCTGGTTTTCAGATGGCAATCTAGACAGTAGGGTGGGTATCTTGGTTCTAGAGAGAGGAGGTAGTGCCGTGATTTTTAGGTGAGCTGAGAGGATGCCATGAAGTTTAGGATGGAGTAGTAAGTTCTAGAGCAGGGAGTGTGCCCAGCCCAGTAATGACATACTTGAGGTGCTCAATTAATGTTTTTGAATTATTAAGTTTTCCTTTTCGTGGTCAGCTCAAGGCATACAGGGATTCTGGGGTTCGGGCCTCTCCCTTCTCTGGGAAGTCTCCCTCCTCCTCACCCCCACACCCCCCCTTTAGATCTTGTCCACTTTCCCTGCAATATGTTGCAACTTAGCTCACATTGTTATTAGAGTTAAAACAATTAGAATGTTTCTTCTATGACAATGTACATCAAAAAACTGTTTTAGAAATATTTTTGTTTTTAGAAGAGCCTGCTCATTGGTCAAAATTAAATTGGAAAAAGTAGAATCAAGGTGATATAATAAAATAGAATGGTGCGTGCATTCCTGGTGTTAAAATCTATCTGGAAAGCTATTTGGAAACACAGAGCTTTGGTCCAGTAATTTCACTTCTAAGAATCTCTCCAAGGAAAAGAATATTTTATATGGACATAAAGATTTGTATCAAAGAGTGTTTTTTAGGCGGAGGCTGCAACCCTTCCACTCTCATTCCCCTCAGGGACGGCCAGCAGCCTCTCCTCTCTGCTGAGAAGATGCCAGAGACGATTCTGGCTCTGACAGGACTGAGGGCAAAGGGACCTCTTCTCAGCCAGTTAGTGGTCTCAGGAAATGATCTGAACCCCAGCAATACTACCTTTGCTCTATCCCATGTTCGCTCCAGATTAAAAAATAGTCTCAGTACATTTAGCTCAGAAGGGGGAAACTAGAGAAAGATAAAGGGGACATTTCCTGTCCTGTTCTCAGCCTTGTCTATTTTTTTTTTTAATAGCTATATAGTCTGTCTCACATAAACGGCATGGGCCTCAGAACTCTGCGTATTAAGAAGCCTTGTTACAGAATGCTATCATCAGGTACTCTGTGGACAGTTTCAAAGACCGTCTGCAGAGTATCTGCCTTATTTTAAAATTTCATTGAAATGCTGAATTTCTCATTGTTATATTTCCTAAATCAGGATAATTTAGTTCAGATCTACGATTGACCTTTTTGGCATAGGTATTTAGTTACATCCCCAGAAAACGTAGCTTTCAGAAAACTAACCAAACTTGCATTCATGTAATAAAGTGCATTTTTGTTTCTTTCTCTCTCTCTCTCTTTTTTAGAGATAGGATCTTGCTATGTTGCCCAGGCTGGTCTTGAACTCTTGGGCTCAAGTGATCCTACTGTTTTGGCCTCCTGAGTAGCCGAGACTACAGGCATTTGCCATCCTACTTGGGTCTTTTTCTTCTGTCTTAATAACACCTTCTTTATAACTTCCACTGAATTAATTTTTTTATTATTATTTTCCTCACCAACTCTCCTATAAAAATTCTATCTTCTTGCTGATCCTCTTTTTTCACAGTGTTTATTGTGATTTTTATGTTTGTTAACTAGGTACGTGTTTATTTCTCAAGGCCTGGCCCTCTAGGCTGTAAACTCCAGGAGAGCAAGGGTCACGGCTACTTAACACTCTGTGCCCACCGTGTGGCATACAACGGACACTCGTTACACACTGCTCAATAAATAGATAAATTTGCTTTTGAGAAAAAACAATCAGCGCTTACAGTAATGTAGACATTTGATCTTCCCTGCGTTATGTTACCTTTAGGTCAGCATAAGGTTCTGCGATAGTTCACACAGTATAAGTGGAGAGCAATTGTAACCTCAAGCTAAATGCATGTTAGGCCCCTGAGTTAAACGTGCTACCACCTACGAAACCGTACCACTCCGTGACACAGAATCTTATGTTTTGAACTTTGAAAAAAAGGTTAACTCTTTCTATGAAGAATATGCAATATTTTTTTAAAAGCCAGAATGAACTACACCACCACCCCCAATACCAGAAAGAAAAACAAAATCTCCAAAGCAAACCTTTCCAGGAACTGTAGGAAACAAGATTAATAAAGTGTAAATGCAGTGATTAGAGCAAAACTCTGTTAATAGCATTTTTTTCTCATTGATTTCTAAAAAACAAAAAAAGATATGATTATTTAATGCTATAGGCTTTCTCTATTGTTACAAATTGATACAATCTTTTTTTAAAAAAAGTAAACTATCCACTCTATTTTCTTGTTTCTAAATCTCATCTCACTGTTCGAATGAATTAGAATAAGGGAGAAACAAATAGAGCAAACCAAAGTTCTGGAGAAAGTATGTGTGTGAACTTTATTTCATCATGAGAAAATCACTTCTGTGCAGGAACAGAGCACTGGTGTCTACATGATGAGAGGTTTTCTTTGTATTCATATACATACCTTATATTTGTACACAATATATAAAATTCATGGAGGAAATTAATTTCTACAGTACAGTTTCTTTGTTGGAAGAGAACTTGTTCCGTTTGTTTCATCTAGAAAATGACCCCCAGTTCTGTGACTGTGGTACCAAGGATCGCAGTTCCAATCCTGTAATTTATTAAATTAGACACCATAATCTCATGAACATTAAAAGAAACTGAGAAACTACATCCTCCTGCAGGTGACACGAGAGACGTAAGTGCTCTGCTATGCTAACAACTGAGTTTAGCAGAATAGTATGGTTCCCACGAAGTATTATGAAAAGAAATAGTTTTCCCGCAGGTCTGATGACGGGGGGTAGCAATACTGCCGCACATCTCTCTCTGCTGTGCTGCCACCACGTCACTCTTCAGTCAAACCACCTGTACACACGTGGGCATGAGGCCATCCCAGCAGAGGCCTTCTGCATTGCATCTAGGAGAGACTCTCGGAGGACTTTAGCATTTAGCATGGTATTTTGGGAAAAGAGGCAATTTCTCTCACGCTGGTAGGTCATCCCAGAGAGAAGTTGCTAAAATGGTAATTCCGGGGCAAGGGGCTCTAACTAGCACAGCACTAAGCTCTCCCTGGGACGGGTCACGTGGGCATTTTCCCTTGAACAAATCCTTCTCTTTGAACATCACCACCCCTAGAGTTACAACTGCACCCAAAGCACTGTTGTCACGGGGCTCGGGGCTTCCCACCCTGGCCGGGGGGTTCGAAGTTGTGCTTGATTTTAACCATGTGAACTGTGTGCAGGGTGACTGGCATAGGCTGAGGTTTATGGGAAGTGGGGAAAAACCCCAACCACAGTGCTTTTTAGCTAACATTTTGACTTGAGCCAAATCAACCTCGTGTTGCAGAGGGAAATTATTGAGAATATTGAGGGGGTGACGTCTATGATTAAAATGACACCCCAAGGGCTCAAAATACTTGGGCACTGGCCACAAACACTGCACGTTTAATTTTGAACGTTTAGTTTTCATGTGTTAGGCTTGTTTTTAAAATGAAAATGTTGAAAGCCTCAGAGGTTATATCTGGCCATCAAATTCAAGCCTCTCTTCTGAGATGAACTGCTTGGGTTTGATGACCAAAATAATTAAAGTATAGCCAAGAAACAAAAGGTTTCTTCAGATGAAGCTGGTATGGTGGCCCCCGGCAGCCTCACCCAGACTATAGGGACTGGCAAAGGGGAACGTGGCAGGAGGGGCACGGCTGGTCTCTTCCTGTCTGGCGCCCACAGGAAGTCTCAGTCCTGGCGTCAGTGGCGGGGCTTTGGGTAGGAAATGGAGCGGGCCACGCCGGTGAGGCCAGGAGTGGCCAACAGGCCCTCTGGGAGCAGCTCTAGCCCCACGCCACTGGAAACATGTTGGGTCATACAAATGCACAGCTGGACAGAGCCCAGGCCCGACCCTCAGGAGCAAGCAAGCACCTCAGAGAAACTCAAAACCTTCCAGGCGGCACGAGTGGAGCAGGGGCCTGTCTAAGCCTAGGGGCATTCGTCTCACACACCGGGGCACATTCAGGCCTTCATCTTTTAGCGTCTTCAACTGCAGCTGATTTAGAGCATAACCAAAGGAAGCGCCGGGCTAGCCGCGGAGCGGCTGCGGGGCGTCCTCGGTCTGCTCACTCCACATCCCACGGGCTCTAAAGCGGGAGAGGAAGAGCGGCTCTGGGCCGAGTGCAGAGCGAGTCACGGGAGGACGTCAGCAAAGTGGGCAAGTGGGGTTACCTCCAGGCTGCCAGCCCTTAGATGCCACGCAGTTCTCGCTCTGAGGGATACTGCTGAAGGGCCTTACCCTCGGACGTCTGCAGGACCAGGGTCTTGCTGTACGGGCTGACTCCTGTTTTGTTAAAGGCCTTGACCCGGGCATTGTAGGTGCTGTTGAAGTGAAGCCCGTCCACGGTGCACATGGTCTCCTTCCCCACGTACACCTCCTGGGGGCCAGCAAACAACAGGGTGTCACCGAGGGTGGTTCCTGCAGGAAGCCCTGGGGGCAGTGCTGCTGAGCGGTGGGGAGCTCGAGCTTTGGCATCGGTCTGATCTGGATTTGAACCCTGCAAGGTATCAGGCCATTTAATTTACCTTTGTTAGCCTCTTCCTAATCTCTAAAATGGGGAGAACAACGTCCACCTTATGAGGCTGGCGTGAGGATGCCGTCAGCAGATTGGTCAACACAGCCCTCATCCTTAACATGGGCCCAGAAGCTTAGTAGACAGCAGTTGTTAATGGACAAGACCTCAGAAGTTAAAACTGGGTGCTTATGGTTAGGATTATGCTTACTAATACTAACTTGGCATTTATCAACATTGCGTGCCTACTGAGTGCTTTACCCACCAGTGTGGTTTGCAAAAAACATGCTTGAGGCTGAGTGTGGTGGCTCACACCTAGCACCCAGGGAGGCTGAGGCAGGTGGATCACCTGAGCTCAGGCATCAAGACCAGCCTGGGCTCAAGAGTGAGACCCTGTCTCTACTAAATAGAGAAATCTAGCTGCATATTGTGGCACCTGCATGTAGTCCCTGCTAGGGGGGCTGAGGCAAGAGGATTTCTAGGGGCTGAGGCAAGCCCTAGAGCTGAGAAGTTGCTGTGAGCTATGACGCCATGACACTCTATCCAGGGCGACAGTGAAACTGTCTCAAAAAAAAAAAAAATGCTTGAACAAAATGAGAGTGGTCTCTAGACTCTATTTATAGCCTTGCTGATAACTTTAGGAAATGTCACGGAGACTAAACTCAAACCCATAGAAGTGTAGGTTTTCATTACAGTATAGGGTGGGGGATGGGGACAGGGATGGGAGGAAGAATGACATTTCAAAGGCTTAAAATAAATCCTAGCATAACGCATCGTCAGCATAGGTCATGCATTCACTTCCCTCTCCAGCTGTATGCTTTGCAAAATTATTCTGGTGTAATGAGTAAAAATAATTTGCATTTAAAGCTCAGCCTTAAAATGGCAACTCTCTGGTGGGTTACTAAGAAGATTAGGGTCTTGGATTGCCCATCAATTCATTACGAGTGCAGTAGTAACAAAAATCAGAAAATCATGTCCTCTCACTAAGAATGTCTCATGGTAGGTGCACAAGAATAATGCGAGGATCCCGTTAAAATGAAATTTCCAGAGTAGCATTGAGATTTTGCGCTTTTAACAACTTCCTAGGTGAAGCCCATGCCACACGGTGGGGGGACAAGACTGTGAGTAGTAAGGCAAGGGCCGCCTGTGGGGACCACACCATGAGTAGTAAGCCGAGGGCCGCCTGCACGTGGTGGGGCGTGCAGGGCTGTTGGGCTGGGACCTTTGTGGAGTGGTCCCGTGTTCTCAGGGTGACCTGAATCAGAGAAGGAGCCCAGGTGAGAGAGCCATGGGGAGATTAGAAGGGGCCTTTCTTTATTGTTATCAGGACACAAGGGGGGGATGGCGGTGCCCGATGGAGCTAAGATTTTAAGCCTGATATCTCAGACAACTAGGGTATAGAAGAGACAGAGCTATGGTTTGAAAGAAAATTACGGGTTAGTTTTGATTCATGCTGAGTTTAAGGCAGTTTCAGGAGGTAGAAATGGAAATGTTTGGGCCCAGGTGGAAACCCAGGCCTGGCCCTGGGAGGGCAGTCTGGGTGAGGGATGGACAGGGGGAGTCAGCACCAACGGTGGGTGGAGGCAGGACAAACAGGAGACCTCGGAGAAGGGGCCGTGACCAAGCCGGCACCTGCCTGGTAGCAGCAGGGAAGAAGATGTTGGGGAACGATGAGAATTACTTCCCCAGGAGAAAAAAATAAAAAAGGGAAAAGAAAGGGACTAAAATAAGAGCTGAAAAGGCAGAGTCAGAGGTGAGAAAGTGGCGAGCAGACAGGAGTCTCTGCACACAAGTGCACACGCCCACGTCCACACACACCCTGCGAAAGACGGGGAGGGAACCCGAGACCCTTCTCTTGGAGAGGAAGACACTGGGTTGTGTGGTGCCAGTGAATCCGCACACACGTGAATAAGGTTTCTGCACCAAAAGAGAGACCTTTGTCCCTGAGAACTAGAGAAGACATGGTTCCCACTCTCAAGTGTTTAAACTGGTGAAAAATCAAAAACACATTAGAGAAAGGACAACCTTGACAGGCTCTGCTCTTGAAAGCTGGAGGCTTGGGTCTGGCCATTGATGGCCAGAAGGTAGCCCGGTCCTCCAGGGCCTGGGGCTCTTTGTGGACCTGGGCCCATCTTCATCAGTGCAGGGTCTCGGCTCAGGACCCAGAAGGTTCCAGGCATCAGATCTCCCAGGCCAGCCTGGGGTGAGGGGAGGGGCTGGATAAGAAGGGGCTGTGCATGTCATCCCCTCTTTTACATCTGTACATGAACCGTTAACTTGCAGGCTCCAAGGCCATGTCTTAGCAAAAGGCGAGCCTGGCCTACCTACAGAGTGGGCCGTGAACTTCTCAGTGCAGTTAGGGCTCCCTCGCTTTCAGGAGGTAAAGATCTGCTGGGACCAGTTCTCTCTGGTGAAAAGCCCAGGAGAAAACCATAAAACAGGGGACATGTTTGCTAGAAAAGGTTCTTAGAACAGGGAAGCTGTCACAAGAGAGCATGTGGATTAAAGGAACTGCAGTCAAAGACATTAGAAACTGGGAAGAAACTGTGGAAGTAAATCTCAGACAGGGGTTACTTATGTTACTAGCAATACATGATAACGGGAATGACAGCCGCAGCCGAGAATGCGGGCTTCCCAGGTTCTGGGCAGCATGCTGGGAATTGAATACAGATCATCTAACGGACTCTTGGCAGCAAGGCATGACACACGCTCTTGCTGTCATCGCCCTCTTTTACAAATGAGGACCTGAAGCCTCAAAGAGGCGAGACACAGGCACAGTCACATGGCTCTGGGTCGAAGACCAGATCTGAGGGCAGCCCTCCTGCCTCCAGAACTCACAGTACTACATGTCCTGTCCCTTAGAAAGAGGAGGACAGTCTCTGTCCATCCGTGATGGTACAGAGGAAAGCAGGGCTCCGCGGAAGGGCAGGCAGGCCCCAGAGAGATGGGGAGCCAGGCCTGAGTCTCCTGGGCAGCCCTCTGGGGAAGCATCTGCATTCAGATTCACACACAGTGGGTTCTCTGCTTACCCGGAACTGACCACCGTTGCCATCGTCCAGCTCTAGGATGTACCCTTCAGCGGGCACCCCGGACAGAGGTGGCTGTTTCCAGGACAGAGTGGCGCTGTTGTTGTGGGTGCAACACTCCTCCAGCTGCAGGATGGGGGTCGCAGGGACTGGAGAGGAAGCTAAACAGAAATTAGCATAACCCTAACTTCTGTCTGCTCACAAATACTTCAGTGTCTTGGAAAGACGCACACGGCCCTGATAAACACGTGCTTAGTAGCAGCCCCTCTGGGGTGCACAGTCCCAGGGCCTCCAGCCTTATCCAAGCTCAAAGTGGCTCTTCCCACCTTAATCACAGAGGGGGGCACTTGTGTGCATTCTCACAACTGCTCTGCTGTCACCTCCCTAGGGACACCCCATCCCTAAAGGGCAGGTTTCACCTGGGGGCTGGGTTTCCAGTGCAGCCTGTTTGACAACTCATAATGTGGCTGAAGTTGTGCTGATAGTTTTATCATAAAATTTATTCTGAGATTTAAAACTTGGCTTACAAACTAGGTAAGGCTTATTCTGAGAGAAAGGTCTGAAACCACTATATTCTAATATCTCATCACTTTTTAAAAACCACTGAATCTGCTCCAGATCTTGTACATGTGAGTAGTGAAAGTAATGCATTTTGAAAATTTAGTAACAAGTGACACAAACAGCGTTCTCTTTGTTCCGAGGAAGGTGACATCAATCTCTCAGGGCGGCCATGTTTTGAAAGCAGAGTGGGCCAAGTGCCCTCCTCCTGCACCCAGTGGCTGTGAGCCTGGGAGGGGTGACAGGAGTGAACTGGGCTTGACAAGCAGGCTCCAGGTGTCCTCACGGCCTTGGGAGCTTCTGTCATGGTGTTGGCAGTCCCAATACCCACTCCCCACCTTTTGTGCTGAGATTTTCTGTGTTACTTATAATTGTAAATTAGCTGGGCCTTCAGACACACAGATGTGGAATGATTCTGGCTCCTAGTTCAATGTATGCAACTGGGAACTGCTGGAAAATTGTTAGCACCAAAACATTAATTTATTATTACTATTTTCACACTTTGACAGCAGGAGAGAACAGCTTAGACCATGCCTGGGACATTGAGAGGAAGACGGGTATGCTGAACTAGGGAAGCTGGCTCTGTGTCCCATGCATTCCGTCACGTCACCCCGGGAGAGGTTTAATTTAATAGCAGATTAGGAAACTGAGTCCACAGTGGATAACCCAGAGAACAAAAGCAGTGGCTGTAAGGGGATGTGAAGCAGGTCGGTTCTTTCCTACTAAGACAAGACTGTGGGACATCGCAGTGGGATGCGTCTGAGCCAGGAAATAGGACATGATCGGATCAAAACTCCAGACTAGCTAACTGGAGGCGATCAGGTTAGGAAGGGAAACCAGGTTTTAAGTTTCACGGGTACAGAGTTTGGATGGAATCTGGAACGTCTGGACATGGAGGAAGGGAGATAAATTCATTGGCTTGTTCAATTAGTAAACCACAGGCCTGTAGGGACAGAGCAAGTGACAGCAGGCATCTCCGTCCTCCTGCCTCTCATGGGCACCACACTGTGAGGTGGGAGGTTAACTTTCAGTCATTTTTAAATATCAGCAATTTACTTTGTCTATTGTTTAAAATTTGTTTTCTTGAGAAAAATAATACATTTTGAATGTTTACCATGGAGTAAAATATGGCAAGTGTAGGCAAAGCATTCTTCAAAGGGCTTCTGGAGACACGAATGATCCATCTGTTTTAACTGTCCTTACTACTGAGAGCCTCCCGTAAAACAATTCCTTGGACTCTCTCATTACATTAGCTCCATAGCAGTCTTTTTTCTTCCCATTTGCTCATGTTTCAGGCAAGTCTACATTTCATCAATTATAAAATCAAAGAATTAAGATCACAGGATGGTTTCGACTCAAATCATACAAAAGCTCACAGCATCTTGGATCAGAAAATCAGATTTCCCTGTGTAGACACAGGTATTATTCAAAGATTGAATGAAAAATATGATGTCATGTGTAATTAAAACATCAGAACTTCATTTATGAGTCTTCAGTGGATATCCTTTAAAAGACCGAAAAGATAAAAAAGTCTAACTTCTCAGTACTCTTCAGACCTTAATACTGTCCCAGATTTAAACAGATAAGCAAATGAACAAAAAAAAAAAAAAAGCAAGGGTAGGATACAGGGAGAGAAAGAGGGAACTAACCTGGAGATACCTGCAAGTGTCTAAATCTATCCCTCACTGCGCTGAGAAGGATTTTTTTCCTTTTCCTCCTTTATCCTAAAATGATGTTGCACAGAAAAAGTAAATGTGGTTAGGTCCAGTGGCTCATGCCTCTAATCCTAGCACTCTGCGAGGCCAAGGCAGGAGGATCATTTGAGCTCAGGAGTTTGAGACCAGCTTGAGCAAGAGCAAGACTCCCACCTCTACCAAAAATAAGAAAATTAACTGGGCCCAGGCATGGTGGTGCACAACTATAGTCCCTGCTACTTGGGAGGCTGAGGCAGGAGGATCACTTCAGCCCAGGATTTTGAGCCTGTAATGAGCTAGAATGATGCCACTACACTCTAGCCAGAGGTGACAGAGCGAGACTCTGTCTCAAAAAAAAAAAAAGGTAAATGTGACAAAATTACAGCCTCAATAGCAGAGACTTAGGCTGATATTTTAGGAAAATAGATTTTGTAGTGGGTATTATCTTATCCTACTTTATTGGATATAGAATAAATGATCTGCTAAAAATCCAAAGTGCTTTCAAACTATTTTGTATGATTTGGAAATGGATAGCATCACAGTTCCTGGGCTCATCTAAGAAAGAACATTTTATCTTATTGAAAATCCTGTCATCAGGCCTGCCACAGCTTCCCTGATCTTTCACAATCTAAAGAAAATCTTTAGATTTTTCTTTAAGAACTAGTTTCTCCTGACTCGATCAGAATTCTAGCATGGGGCCTTCTTTTAGCCTGTCAAATCAAGCTTTAGGCTGAAAATTCTCCTCTTGGATGCGAGCAGACAGCTGTTACTATTGACTACCTTGAATAAGTCTGGCAGGGACAAGGTTCAAAACTAAATTTTATAACCATGGCTTCTTACACCAACACTTCCAAATGTCTTCCTCTTGTAAGGCCACTCTATCCCCAACTCCATTCCACATTTTCCTTACTTGTTTAATTATTTTCTCTGACTTTTTGGATGGTGAATACCCACAATCATCCTGAATTCCTCTGTGTGAGCACACAGGAATGTGGGGAGGATAGGCTGGACTGGGAACTGGGCTCAGGCCTGCATGGGGAGCACAGGTCAGGAGGCTGGACTGGGAACTGGGCTCAGGCCTGCACAGGGAGCACAGGTCAGGAGGCTGGACTGGAACTGGGCTCAGGGCCTGCACAGGGAGCACAGGTCAGGAGGCTTGACTGGAACTGGGCTCAGGCCTGCATGGGGAGCACAGGTCAGGAGGCTTGACTGGAACTGGGCTTGTGGTCCGCATGGGGAGCACATGTCAGGAGGCTGGACTGGGACCTGGGCTCAGGCCTGCACAGGGAGCACAGGTCAGGAGGCTGGACTGGAACTGGGCTCAGGGCCTGCACAGGGAGCACAGGTCAGGAGGCTTGACTGGA
>CAUYTI010159315.1:0-16120 GCA_963575145.1 Galago senegalensis | reverse complement strand
ACCTAATAAAGGAATTGAAAGATCAAATGGTAGGTCTATTTTTAGTTCTCTAAGTGTTCTCCAGATGTCTTTCCAAAAGGAACGTATTAGTTTACATTCCCACCAGCAGTGTAGGAGTGTTCCCTTTTCTCCACATCCACGCCAGCAGCTCTGGTTTTGGGATTTTGTGATATGGGCTAATCTTAGTGGAGTTAGGTGATATCTCAAAGTAGTTTTGATTTGCATTTCTCTGATGATTAAGGATAGTGAGCATTTTTTTCATATATCTGTAGGCCATGCACCTCAGTTTTATTTTTTTAGAAGGGTTTAAGAAGTATTGATACTAATTCTTTGAAAGTTTGGTAAAAGTCAGCTATAATCCACCATCTGGTCCTGGACTTTTGTATTGGGAGATTTTTAATTACTACAAGATCTGACAATTAAGTTTGAAAACTTGTCTGGGAAAAAGTGTTGTATACCTCATTGCTATGGTCATCTTTAAAGTATTCCCCTTGGTAAACTAGTCTACCCTTCAAAGTAATTTTGGAATTCTTTTTCTGGTATGGCCCTCAGCACTATAGTCATATTATCCTTGATGTCTTGAATGTCATCAAAATGTCTTCCTTTCCATACTTAATCTTTGGACAAAGAAAAATGTCATTGGGGGCAAGATGAAGTAAGGAGGGAGTTTCAATATCGTTATTTGTTTACTGGCTAAAAAATCCCTCACAGACAGTGTTGTGTGAACTGGTACATTTTTGTGATGTATGCAAAAGCTATTGTAGCAGGAAACCGATGCAGACAGAAGACTCCAGGCACCAGTTGATTAGAGGAAGTGGCTTTATTTCAGCAGGGGGAACTCAGAAAACCAGTGTTTCCAAAACTGAGCCCCCCACCCACACCCCCCACCTGAATCTCCTCCCTCCCTTTTATCCACTTTTCAGGGCTAGAGTGCACGTGAGGGTCATAAAACTAAGAAAGACATGACATCATCCTCAAGGTCCCAGGTCCAAGGGGAAGGTCAGATTTGCCCACGCCCTTGAGACCGGTTGGACCACCTGCCCTCAAAGGCGAGGGAAGTCCAAGGAAGTTACTAGGTTACAATCTAGGCCCTGCATATGTCAAGGGAGGAACATACAGACAACAGAAACGCCTTCAGCTTGGCTAAGGCCTACACAGGGTGGCTAGGACATATTCTTTTAGCTCTGCTTTTACTTTCTTGCCTCACTATGAGTTGTTGGTGAAAAGTTCAGGTCATTTTGATCTAACTTTTTCATGCAGCCCTTTCAGCACTTCCAAATACTAAACTTGGGTAACTGTTTGTCCAGTTAGTATAAGCTTATAATGAATAATCCCTCTGATATCAAAAAAGGTTAGCAACATCATTTTGACTCTTGATTTAGACTGATGGAACTTTTTGATTGTGGAGAACTGGCTGACTTCCATTGTGCACTTTTGTTCTAGAATTTCTTTCTTCAGTAGGTCCTTGGTTTTAGAGATTAGAAGAATGAATCCACAGACCACAGATTGGTGATAAGATAGGATTTTATTAGACAGAAGGGAATACAGAAGGAGTAAAAAGCACCAGAGCTTCTGGCAAAGAAGAAAACCCACATAGGAAGTCTCCCATATGGGTCCTTTATCCAGGGGTATAGGTAGTATAAGGTCTTTGCAGTTTTTGCCTCAGGGAAGGGATTAGGGTGTGTGCTCCCTACTCCAGGTGGAACCACCCAAAACCTTTCAGGCTGCTTTGTTTATGACCTTGCTAGAGCCCAGAGGGTGTGACCTAAAAAGGGTAGCCTGTTTGTGCCTAGAAATTGGGGTCTGACTTCTGAGAATACCTGGACCTAGAGAAGGGAGGAGTTCCTGTCCAGCACTGAGTGAGGAAACCCTCTATCACTTTGATATTTTGTTTCATCATCATATTGGTATACTCATGTTTCATGACCAGTGATAGCATGGCCCCAAACATCATCCTGCCTCTCCGAAAGCTCTTGGCCAACTTGAACTCTCTTTTGCTTTTGTTCATTGGTGAGTTTCTTCAGGACCATTTTTGCACACATCTTTCTTATGCCAAGATTTTCAGTTAAGATTTTCCTAAATGCTTTTCTATCAACATTTACTTGGTCTGCTAAACTTCTCAAGTCAGTTGACAATTTTGGCACCTAATTTGATAACTTTTGCCAATGTTTCCATCAGTTCTACTTGTTACTGGCTGCCCTAACCTATCTTCATCAGAGACACTTTTTCTTCCTCAGAAAAACATTTAATCCATTTGTACACTGCTGTTTTCTTCATAGCATTATCCCCCCAAACTTGATCTAACATGTCCCTGATTTCACTTCCACTCTAGCCAAGTTTAACAGGAATTTTAATGTTTTTTCACTGTTCTAATTCAAGCTCTAACATTCTTACAACAGCGCACAAAAACATGCAACAATAATAAATGTCACTCAATAAGACACTGCCACATGTCCACACAAACACATCTATGAGATACTGATATATCAAGGTTATGAAACCTTACCAAGTTGTTTTTACAGTGCTGTGAACATAACCATATAATGGCAAGTTTGAACACTTAATTGTCAGACTTTGTGTGTTAACTTACCCTCTTTGGTGTTTATTGGCATGTTCAGGCTTTCTATTCCTGATCCAACCTTGGTAGGTTGTATTTTTCTAAGCTTTATCCACTTTCTCTAGGTTATCAAATTTATTGGCATATAATTGTACATAGTAGGCATTATGATCCTTTTCATTTCTGAGATGTCTGTTGTAATCTCTTCCACTTTCATTTCTGATTTTATTGATTTTTAATTTTTTCTATTCTCTACTTGATTTGTTTCTGTTCTCATCTTATTGTTTCCTTCCTTCTGCTAAATTTGCGTTTAGTTTGTTATTTTTCTAGTTCTTTGAAGCATAATGTTAGGCTACTTACTTAGAATCTTTCTGCCTTTTTTTTTTTTTTTTTTTTAGACAGTCTCACTTTTTCACCCACAGTAGAATGCTGTGGTGCCATAGCTCACAGCAACTCAAACTCTTGGGCTCAAGCAATCCTCTTCTCTTGCCTCAGCTTCCCAAGTAGCTGGACTACAGGTACCCAACACAATACTTGGCTATTTTTAGAGATGGGGTCTCACTCTGGCTCAGGCTGGTCTCAAACTCCTGAGCTCAGGCAATCCATCTGCCTCAGCATCCCAGAGTGCTAGGAATATAGGCATGAGCCACCATGCCTGGCCTTTCTGCTTTTTTAATGTAGACATTTTTTGCTAAACAATTCCCTCTTAAAACGGCTTTTGCTGCATTCTATGGGTTTTGGTATGTTTTGTTTCCATTGTCATTTGATGTTTTTAAATTTCTCTTTTGGTTTCTTCTTTCACTCATTGTTCAGTAACATGTTTCATTTTCATATATGTGTAAATTTTAAAAAATCTCTCCCATTATTGGTTTCTAGTTTTGTAACATTGTGGCCAGAAACAATACTTGATATGATTTTAATCTTATTAAATGTATTAAGATTCTTTTGTGGACTACCATATAGTCTATCCTGAAGAATACTAGAGAAGAATATGTATTCTGCTGCTGTTAGATGGAAAGTTTATTTGTTTATTTATTATGTGTTTATGTATACATATATATATATGCATGCATATATGTAAATAGTCCATTTTGTCTAAAGTGCAGTTCAATTTCAGGATTTCCTTATTAATTTTCTGTATGGTTAATCTGTGCATTGTTGAAAGTAGGATATTAAAGTTCCCCACTATTATTGTATTGCTATCTCTTTCTCCCTTTATATCCGTTAATATTTGTTTTATATATTTAGATGCTCCAATAGTGGGTTCATATGTATTTACAACTGTTATGTCCTCTTCATGAATTGAGTCCTTTATCATCAAATAATAATCTTTTTTATCTCTTGTGATAGTTTTTACTTAAAGTCTATTATATCTGATAATGTAGCCATCCATGCTCCTTTTTGGTTCCCATTTGTGTAGAATATCTTATTCTACCCCTTTTCTTTCAGTTTATGTATGTGCTTAAATATCTTTTGTAGATGATGTATAGTTTGATCTTGTTTCTTTATCCATTCAGCCACTCTATGTCTTTTGATTGGAAACTTGAATCTATTTATATTCAAAGTGATTATTGATAAGTAAGATTTTACTACTGCTTCTTGTTCATTATTTTCTGGTTGTTTGGTAGACCCTTTGTTCTTTCTCTCTTATTGTTTACATTTATGATTTGGTGATTTTTTATAGTGCTAAGTTTTGATTCCAATTTCTTTCTTTTATCATTTTTGTATATGCTTTTATCATTTATGTTTTTTGCTTCATGGCCCATGAGGCTTACATAAAACATAATAATATAACAATTATTAAACATAATAATATATAATTATAATTATATAATAATTATTCAACATAATAATATAACTAATATAATAGTTATACTATTTTACAGTATAACAACCTAACTTAAGTTGCACACAAAAAGTAGACTTTTATTCTTTCCACACCTACAATTTATATTTTTGATGCCACAATTTATCATTGCTATCGTAGTATTTGACTGTTTTGACTTTTAACCTTCATATTTCACACAGAAAGACACAGTATTGATTTGCAGAGCACCATAACAGTATTGAAGTATGCTGATTTGACTATATATTTACCTTTTATATTTTCACATAATTAATGTCTTTTCATTTCCACTTGAAGATGTCTTGTAAAATAGGTTTAGTGGTGATGAATTCCCTCAACTTTTGCTTGTTTGGGAAAGACTTGTCCTTCCTTTCTGAAAAAGGGCTTTGCTGGATATAATGTTCTTGACTGTCAGGTTTTCTTTTTTCTTTCAGCATTTTGAATATATCCCATTCTCTCTGGCTTACAAGATTTCCACCGAGAAACCTGCTGATAGTCTAATAGGGATTTCCTTATATGTGATTTTTTTTATTAGATCATAATTGTGTACATTAATTCTATCATAGGATACAGTGTGTTGCTTCCATATGCAGTTTGAAAAACTCTCATCCAACTGGCTAACATAGCCATCATGTCTCGACCTTTAGACAAATTCACATGTACCCTAATAGGATAAATCATAGGCGTGATCCCCACAATATCATTCTCTTCACCCATCCTCCTCCCTCCCCTCTTTATATGTGATCTGATGCTTTGCTCTGCTTTCAAAATTCTTTTTTGACAGACTAATTGACCCGCAACAGTTTAATTAAAATGTATATCAGAGAGGACATTTTTAATTTTAATTTATTTGGGAATCTTTGAGCTTTGTGAATCTGATTATCCATATCTTTTCTAAGACTTAGGGAATATTCAGCAATTTTTCATTAAGTAAACTTTCTCCCCCATCTTTGTCTCTTTGTCCTTTGGAACTGCCATAATGTGGATGTTTGCTTACTTAGTTGTTTCCATATGTCATATAGGTTTTTATTCTTTTCATATTTGTTTCTCTCTTACTGAGTTCCATTACTTCAGTTTCACACAAAAAGCAGACTTTTACTTTCTCTCTCTGTATTTTTTATTTCACACATTGAATTATTCAGCTTTCAGATTTCTGTTTGTTTCTTCTTTATGATACCCACCTCTTTGTTAAATTTCTCATTCAGATTATGAATAGTTTTCCTGAATTTTCTGTTGTATTCTCTTATATCTCAATGAGATTCCTTAAGATCACTATTCTAAAAGCATTTTCAGGTAACTCATAAAATTCCTTTTCTTTGGGGTTAGTTATTAAACAATTATTATGTTCCTTTAGTGATGTCATTTTTTCTTGCTTTTTCATGTTGGTCATGTCTCTGCATTGATGAATGCACATCTAATGGAACAATCATTTTTTATAAACTTTACAGAATAGGTTTTATAGGAAAAGACTTTCACTAGCTGATAGGTCTTAGTGTGGGAAGGGTATGATGGCTCTGGTACTAAGTAGTTGCAGTGGTTTAACTTCCAGGCAGTTTCTTCAGCTACAATAAACATTATGATGACTGTGGGTGCTTCAATGAAATAGGCTGTAGGAGTTTATAGAAGCAGTGGTAGTAGCAAAGATTATTAGAAACCTCAGTGGGGGCTTGGCAGTGGTAGATAGCACAACCATGGCACCAGTTCCCCAGACAATAGGGGGTTGCTTCAGCTCAGGTACTGGGTAGGGTGCATGACAGTTCTGGATAGCCAATGCACCACTACTATAGGAGGCAGAGTGCTACTCAGGAAAGGTCCCACGGGGCAGGTGCAGTAATGACTGGGAGGTGCAGATGGTGTGCGTCCATGGCAACTTGACCCCACAGAGCAGGGTGCAGCAGCAACATGGCTCAAAGACGGCAGGCCATCAGGCAGGAGTGGTTCAGTGGTGACAAAGCCTCAGGGATGGAAAGGTGCTGTAGTCAATCACTGTGGAGCAGGTCACATTTAAGCAACAGCTTCAGTTCCAAGATGACACAGTACAGTAGCCACATGAGCCACAGAGGGCAGAACACAATGCCAGCTCCTTCCCTGGGTGGAGCATAGCAATATGGACTCTAGGTAGCTCACTTGCCTTAGCTTAGCACCTGTGAGAACTGCAGAGGACCCCAATGGTGAGGATGGTGTTCAAGGCAGTGATGAAGGATGCCAGGGTCCTCTTGCTTTCCTTTTCCCACAGGTAGATGCACCTTCCTTGCTGATCTGACTAGGAGAAGGGGTGGCAGAGGCAAGGTGTTTCCTTCTCTTCTCCATATGGCCATCCTGGGTTTCTGCACTACACAGGCTTTCCGATAATCCTTTGACATACTTTGGTGCTCTCTTTAATTATTTTTGTCAAAGTACAATTGTTTCTTTGTTGTCTAGGCTGCCTTTGTTGGGGGGGATGAGTGGCCATCTTGCTGATGTCACTCAAAGTTGCTTTTAAGGCTAGTGAAATTAATTTCTATGGTAACTTTGTTTGCAAACAAAAAAATAAGAAATGTATTTTGTAAATTGAAGCTCCAATGTTTCCAAGATAAAAAGAAAAAGAAAAAAATAACCCAATGAGAAGAAATCTGATTTAGAATGATCTCTAAACAAGCCTTTTAAATTCTAATCATGATGAAATTCTTGCACCAAACTATAAGGTTTTCCTAACATATATGCCATTTGCCCAGAGAAACAAGTGATCTTGGAGACTAGAACTTTTATATTAATTTGATGGATTTGCTTTTGTTTATTTTATCCCACTTGTTGGAATCACGTTTCCTGGGAAGGAAAGGAGGAAACTCCCTATATGGTCAATCACTGGATGTTGCTTAGGCTAACCCACCCAAATTGATCTCTGTAGAATAGGGGTTGCCCAAGGAGAGGAAACTTGCCATCAGGGCCCCAGAGATACAAATCTTTCTTCAGCTGAACCCAATCCCTTCTAGCACTTCTTCTGCAATAGCTAGCCTCTCTTTACCCACAGCTCCTAGGCATGATGTGGGCAGGGGCTGGTCCACCATCACTGCTTCCCTCCAAGTAGCCCAGCACTTTCCTCCTTTCTGACTCCAACTCAGATACAGAAAGCAGCCATTCATGCTTGATAGACACTCTCACAAATGAGTCAGTTCTGCCAGATATTTGCATTAGGGGCTTTATGTCTGTAAAAGATTAATTTAGACAGTGAAACTGATTCCAGACAATGCTGTACAACTGGAAATATATGTTTTACACATAAGTACTCCTTTCCCTGAACCTAAAATCATACTATGCCCAGGGATGATGGTCCTGCAGAGGGGTCTGTTTAGTGTCTTTAGAGATTTGGCCAGGCAGGAGCTGGGGAAGAAGAGGTAGATGGTAGATAGCGAGGTTCTCTGCACAGCCTACCCTCTTTTTATGTCCACCCCTAAATTCCCACATGACAGCTCCCAGAGCTCTGCTCACTCTCTCCCTTCTCTGTCCCTGTCTGTCACCCCCCTACATACATGTACAGGGCCATCAACCTGCCTCCCATAGGACCAGAGCTATTTCGAATATTACCATCAAGAGTGGAGTAAAGAAGCTGGTTTTCTCCTCTGAGATCACATTCCACAGAGTCTGCTAGGCCTGGAGCAGCTGTCACAGGCAACTTTCCCAGCAGAGCGAGAAAGCCCCCTACAGAATGAAATCAAGGGGAAGGAACAGAGCCAAGAAGGGAAGAGACAAATTCCCACCAGCATTCAAATAAATGCAGCTGTGCTGAAAACTAGCCCAGCTTCTGAACTTTAACTTTAATAAATAAAGTACTTTTCCCACAAATTACTTTGACTTGTGAATTTCTATCATTTTCAACCAGAAGATCCTTGAAGAATAGAACAGAATTACTGATTATCTGTTGTAGCCTTTAAATATGGAGGAGAAGGTCACTGGAAAATGTATCTTTCGGCAGATGATACAATTAATGTAGTTTCAGCACAGTGAAATCCCCAAGACGTGCATGGTTATTCTGGTCAAGGTTTTACAAAAGATGGTGTCTGTTAAGGTCTTTCGTTTTTCAGCAAATTCTCACCTTGGTTACATCACGTGGTTCAGTTCAGAGCTTCCCTGGTACTAATTACCAAGTGAGATTTTATTTCTACTCATTTTTATAACAGCAAATCAAGGTCCTAACCAATATTTTTCAAGGTCATATGCCTGTATGAAATTATAACCAAACAGCCAGTATCTCCCTTTTGCTCTATTAAATAATCTTCAAGGTGGCAAAGTCAGTTTAGAATATTCTGAATGCAGGCCAGAAATATTTACAGCCTGTAAATTCAAGTGAACAAAACTCTATTGTATACACATCCACTGTCCTCAGTACTTGTTTCCAATGGTTACTTTCTCTCTCTTTCTCTCTTACATACACACATACACACACAGCCCTGCCATTGTAGGTTCCTAGTATACCACGTCTCCTGTTTTGAATGCATAGATTTCTACTGCTTTGTAATAGAAAAATGGCTCTGCTTCTCAATGTAGAGTTACAAAGGAGAATCGCTCTTTGGGTGATGCCTTAAACTAAAAGCCTAAAAGACTTTCTTTCCTGCCTAAATTCTTGCCAATTCTTTGCTTCATTTCTGTTCCTATTTTTGCAGAGAAGATTTTGAATTGTTTAAAATTAACCTGTGTTTTGTTGTTGTTCCTTCTCAAAGTAACTCCAGGCACAAAGTGGGAGTAGGTCATCAATGATGTGCAATCACAGCAAGGACAGAGCTGTGGAGGCTTGACCCAGGCATCCAAAGGGGATAGTATTCCACTAGTTCAAGTTCATTAACAAAAGTAGTTGAGATCACTACACTTGCTTTTCACAAGCCTATAGAAGGAAAGTGAGCCCATGTTTTTCTGGAAGGAAAATGATTAATCTGAACCTAGTCTCTCTGCAATTGTACTCCAAATGGGCTCATATTCCTCTACCTTCACACAACTGTGAAGAAAAACAATTGATCTCACAGGAAAGCACCTTCAAGGGTTTTCCTCATCAGCACAGTTGCTAACGTAGCGTAGGCCTGCCTTACGTATTACTGGTTAACTAATTCAATCACCTCCCCTGTGCAGGCATCTGTTATTCTTGCCGGATGCTTCATATCAGAGCCTCATTCTGACATTTGAAGAATCCCAGTGTAGGAGCCAAACTAATTAACTCAAGTCACAAGTCAAACTACCTCCTTTTGCTGCTTATTCAGAACAATAGGCCGCTGCATACCAAGGACCTTATCATACCTAGGTGTTACAGCCCACATCCTGACCCCCTCCCCTTTTTGCACTCGCCACTCTATTCTGCACTCACCCCACTTGCGACCTTTATCCCTTCCTTCTCATTTGCTCACCTGAGACAAAGAAGACTTATCCCTGAGCCAATCAACCCTGAATACGACCCCTCTACCTGTCAGTTTAGGGCAGACATGGCTTACCTACCAATAAGGGGATGGGGTGGGATGGTCTAATGGGAGGGAAGAAGGAGAGGTATAAAAGGACTTTCTAGATAGTCTGTAAGGGCTGTTCCCGCTTTTTCTTAAAGGGCAGCCCAGGCTCTGAGCTTGAATGAATAAAATTCCTCGTGCCTTTGCAGCAATGTTTGGACTCTCAGAGTGGTGCTTGAATTGAGTCTGGAGGTTAACACCAGCAGTTTATGAAACAGTGGCAGACACTCTCCCAACCTTTCTTACATCTAGGGAACAAATATTTGCCAATCTAATACTCTTAGCCCAAACTTTAAATTGCAAGTTAGATGCCAAGTGAATCCATTCTGGCCAGGGGGTTGGGGTAGGGGTGGGGTAGGTGTAGCTCAGAGACAGCTGTGGAGGCGGTTTGGGGGGCAGAATCCCATATCTAGTGTTAGAGTTCTGTGAGGTGTAAGTTGAGTGGCTCTCCCAGTGGCAGCTTGAGGGTTGTCAAGGGACCTCTCTGTGTCACAACAGGGACATTATTCCTGGCTATACAGTTTCCAAATTTGGTCCTCTGTGCCCCCTAGTTGCCAGAAATCCTGTAAGTTACCCCAAATTCGTCATTTTTCTTTTTAAACTATGTTGTAACTCACATGCAGAAAAGAGTATAAGTCTTAAGAATATAGGTTAATAAAAATTTACATATGTATTTCCCTGTGTAACCGTGACCCAGATTGGGGTGTGGAATATTTCCAACATGCAGAAAGCTTGTTTGTAGAGCCCTCCCACTTAGTATTCCCCCAGGGTAACTTCAATTTTGACTTCTATCCCAGAGACAAGTTTTTCCTGTTACTCAACTTCAGCTAAATGAAATCATACAGTATGTAGTCTTCTGCATCTGGCTTCTTTCACACAGTGTTGTCTGTAAAATCTACCCATGTTGCAGCACATATCAATATGTATTTATTAAACTGACATGTAGATTTCCATTGTGTATTTACAACACAACTGATATAGTCTGTTGATGGACACTTGGATGCCTCCACTTTGGGGCTGTTACAAGTAAAGTTTCTACAAAATTTCTTATGTATTGATTTTGGTAGACAAAAGCCCAGATGTCTTTTGGCTATATATCCTGGAATAGGTTACTGGGTTTAGATATGTTTCAATATAGTGGCTACTGACAAACCTTTCCCCAAAATTATTATTTCCATTTATGCTTCAACCAGCAAAATAAGAGAATTTTAGTTCTTCTACATACTTCTACTTCATGTAGTACTTCTACATGAAGTATTGTAAATACTTTCATTTTAGCCATTCTGGTGGGTTTTTAGTCAATTTTGTTGTGGCTATTTTCATGAGTGTGTGTATGTGTCTTTGAGCATGTATAAAGAAACACAGGAACGAACAATCAGAAGAAAGATAAAGCTTGCTTAAAGGAGTAAGGGAGATGCAAAAATATTTATAGTTATTGAAAGAAAGAAGGAATGCTAGTTTAGATACAAACTTGGCTAATGTCTAGTGAAACCAAGACCTTTAGGGTCATCTTCTCTACTGAAAATCATTTACATCTCTACAGGAAAAAAACTTCATTTGCATTGCTCTAGAGAGAATAGTTTACGTGTCATTCAGTTTTCTAAAAGTTAACATCTATCTTGATAGATGGAACCAATAATTGCATCCTCCCTAAATTCATATGTTGAAATCCTTATCACCAATGGGATAGTATTAGGAAGTGGGGCCTTAGGGTGGTGAATAAATTATGAGAATGGTGCCCTCCTGAATGAGATTAGTGCCCTTATAAGAGTCCCAAGAAAGATTATCTTTCTCTCAGCCATGTGAGACTACAGTGAGAAAAGAGCCATCTGCAAACCTGGAACTAGGTGCTCACTGGACACTGGATCTGCCAGTGCCTTGATCTTGAACTTCCCAGTCTCCAGAACTACGAGAAATAAATTTCTATTGTTTATAAGTCCCCAGTTTATGGTATTCTGTTATAGCAGCCCAAACTAAATAGTAAGATATCCTAATATAAAGCAGCTACATGTAGTCACCCTTTTAACAAATTATGGGTATTTTTTAGTAATTGATCTTTCATTGCTACCATCAATAATCTCATTGTGGTTTAGTCTGGTATAGTTACGCAAGTACAACAAGAAGTATTATCTAACATATTGAAGCCAATTCATGATATGTAGCCAGAAAATCTAGTGCTGTACCTACTTAAGCATCTACTAAGACCAGAAGATTAATTTCTATTTAAAGATTTTATGGGATTGTGTTTTCAATGGTCCTCATTATTGCAAGTTGTTTTTACTTATTTTATTATTTATAGATTTATTTTGAGACAGAGTCTTAGTCTGCTGGGCTAGAGTGCAGTGGCATTATCATAACTCATAGCAACCTCAAACTCCAGGGCTCAAGCGATCCTCCTGCCTCAATCTTCCGAGTAGCTGGGACTACAGCCTCATGTCCTGCTAATTTTTCTATATTTTTGGAGAGAGAAGGTCTCGCTCTTTCTCAGACTGGTCTCAAACTCCTAGCTTCAAGCTATCCTCTTGCTTTGGCCTCCCAAAGTGCTGAGATTACAGGTATGAGCCACTGTGCCTGTCCTAGATGTCTTTAATTATTCTTCTATTCTATCATTAGAAAACCCAACCCAAGAAATTAATCTTAATCGGATTTTACCTGCAATACCTTTAAATGTAGGTGAATTCTTCTCTAGGTTCTCAAAAATCTTCTAAAACCCTGGGCCTGCCAAGAAGTAACCTTCCTTACTACCTGTGAGGTTGGATCTCTGTAACCATAGAACACATACTAGAATAGCTTCCTGGGAAGATTTTTAGACATTATTCCCCCATAGAAAACACAAGTCTTATTTCTTAATGGTGAGCTTATCATACTTAAAGTTATTGACACTTTAAAAAAAATAAAATAATTTGGTATTTGTCAATTAACTTCATGCTCAATGTGTTATGGTCTCCCCAAATCTAGTCCTCTTCCTCAGTTCTCTAAGTGACAGGTGGCAACAACTGCCCAGGTAGCTGAGCCAGAAACCTCAGCACCACCTTTGGCACCTCCCTTTCTCTCAGCCTTCATAGCTAATTTATTTCTAAGTCCTATTAATTTTCTCTTCTAAACATTTCTTAGATCCAACTGCTTCTCTCTATTCCCAGCATTCAAGCTGGGTGGAACATTCCAGAAGACTTAAAACTATGTTATTAAATAGATACTGCCACACTTTGACCCTTACCCTCTCCTTCTAACTCCTGAGGACGGAACAGATGAAAGCATCTTATGAGGTGCTTCAGTGAGGGGCTTGTGAGAATAAGGACAAAAGCCTCTACATGCAGGAGGACATCAAAGTGGAAAGACAGTGGGGCAGGGCCTTGGGTTTCCAAGGGCTCCCTGTGTTCCCAGGATGTGCCTGGGCCACCTGCCTCCACTGCCTACCCCTCCTGGTGTAAGTTTCTGAATGTACATAATAAAGTCACCATAACTCTCCACCAGACTTTCTCCCTGATTTGTGAAGCAGCAGTCATGTTGTATAAGTTCTGCTTCATAAGGAACAAAAATTTTGGTTGTTTTTTTTTTTTAAATGGAAAAAAGAGCTGAGCTAGAATAATATTTGTCCTTTTGACTCAAATTCAAATTCAACACACTCAAAAAATAATAATAGCCTCTCCTCTAATCTAATCAACACCAAAGGAGAGGAGGAAGTATAACTATATTTTTCTTTATATCAAACATTTCAAAGGGCTGGGCACAGTGGTTCATGCCTGTAATCCCAGCACTCTGGGGAGTCGAGGTGGGTGGATTGCCTGAGCTCACAGGTTTGAGATCAGCCTGAGCAAGAGCAAGACCTCATCTCTAAAAACAGCCAGGCATTGTCATGGACACCTGTAGTCTCAGCTACTCGGGGGGCTGAGGCAAGAGGATCACTTCTGCCTTAAGATTTTGAGGTTGCTGTGAGCTATGATACTACAGCACTCTACTGAGGGTAACGAATTGAAACTGTCTCAAAAAAAAAATTTTTTTTTCAAGAATGTTTGGGAATGTCATCTTTCTTAGCCTAAATCACAGCCACACTCCCTTGTCATCATAACACACACACACAGTAGACACACAGGACACATACACAACCCACATACCACTTATACATTACACACACATAAGTACAACCATGGCTCCCAACGATACCATGTACACATGCATATACCACATGCACTCCATATTACACATTATACACACAGACTGCACACACAACATACCATACCACACACATAAATGCTATTTACTCATATACCACATATACACACTCCATACATTTATACACACAACACATAAACATTCATACACCACACACATACTACCCACATACTACATACACACACCATGCACACAAAGTGCATGTGACACCACAAACATACCATACATCAACACACACACTACACACCACCACAGACACACACATACATATATACATGTATATATACACATTTACATATATACCACACCACACACATATCACACACAGACACATACACACAATCTTTGTCTCTGAATAAACCAGGTACAGAATCTCACTAACCTGCTGGTCAAAGGACATCCTCTCTTTACTGAGCTTCACTTTGTCGTTGTGGAAGGATAATTTAGTGACCTATGAAACCATTTGTTATAATAAAAATGAGGTCTAACAACATGATGTAGAGCCACACCCTAAAAACCATCTTAAGTTCTTACTGAATTTACAGCAGCTGTAACAGCTTTTCTTCTTCCCAGTTGTCATTCGCACACCCCAGCCTCAGATTCTGGTCTCTGATACTAACCTCCAATTCAAAGGTGTGACAGAAACAAAAAGCAGGATGGATCTGGAGCAAACTATTTTTGTCATGAAACAGCAGGGACAGTGTTAAAAGGATGAGGCAACTTAATGGGGTTCCTAAAAGCCAACTTGTGCCAATTCAAGACTAAGTACAAAACAAAGCTCAAAAGAGAAAAGTCAGTATAAAAGGCCCCAAAAATTAACTGTGGTCCAAAAAAATGAAAAGCATCAGCTATTTTAATATGTATTAACTTTTAAGTATATATACAAATCTAAAATATTTACATTATGTATAATATAAAAATTAAAAATTGAAGAAAAGAAATATCCATGAATATGGGGAAATTTTGATTTACATGAAGATTTCTTCAACTGAGCAAATACATATTTCGAAGTGCATAGATGTATTTATTTCTGTCTATATAAATAGCAAAGGGTGAGTGAAAACATATAAGTGAGCCAAATAAGGCCAGAAAAGTAGGGATTATGCCAAGAACAGGAAAGTCTGATCAGCCCTGCTGATTTTATACAATAGTCAAAGAGATAAAGGCCTCAGTTTCTAGAATCTGCAGTTAGGAAGATCAGAAGTCTGTGGAAGCTTCCAAACCAACACATTCACCAGATGTCTAAAAAGAAGAAAGCCACCCAGCCAAATTCAGTTTCCCATTTTCTAGGAAAGGAAAATTTCTACTAATTATGGTTACTAATTTGAATTAAATACTAATGATAAATAGTTGTATTTTTAAAAAAATATCAGCAGTCTATACATACCAAAATGTACAGCTAGTCTCATAAAATGTAAAGGATATCTCATCTGAAGAAAGACATGTCCCCCAAACTGAAGAATCTTTATAAAAAGCAGGGACCTGCTTTATGATGAAACAAGTGAAAATGGTTTTATAAAATGAGCTGAGCCTATTATCAATGCTTGGGTTTGAATTTCCTTGAATGATACTATAGGGGTGCAGTACCCCACTCTAAGACATGGCAATTTAGCTTCATGTGCTCCCCATAGAAATGGTTCTAAGATGTAATTCTTTTTCTCTGAGGACTTGCCTAGGCCTGCAGAAATGCAGAAATGTTCTCAGTTCTCACAAAAGGATAAACCAGAGGTCCAGGCTTGGGTCGCAGCTGGAAGCTTGAACACCTGTGCAGGCATCAGGGCTGCTGCCTCTGCTCCTCTCCCCTCATTAACATTATAATCACTCATTTTGGTTTAGGGAGAATGGGCTACCAAGAGCAGACAACATGGCTCCCTTATGTTTTAACCCCAAACAAAATCAATTATATATGTGTTCAGCGGCAATCATACTGAATTGTAATCTTTTTTTTTTTTTTTTTTTTTGAGACAGAGCCTCAAGCTGTCCCCCTGGGTAGAGTGCCATGGCATTACAGCTCACAGCAACCTCCAACTCCTGGGCTCAAGCGAGTCTCCTGCCTCAGCCTCCCAAGTAGCTGGGACC
>CAUYTI010159314.1:0-10386 GCA_963575145.1 Galago senegalensis | reverse complement strand
TCTCCTGCCTCAGCCTCCCAAGTAGCTGGGACTACAGGCACCCACCACAACACCTGGCCATTTTTTGGTTGCAGCCATCATTGTTGTTTGGCGGGCCCGGGCTGGGGATTCGAACCCACCACCTTAGGTGTATGTGGCTGGCGCCTTAGCCGCTTGAGCCACAGGTGCCAAGCCAGCTTTCTACCTTTTAAAGTACCATATCCAGGCTCGGCGCCTATAGCTCAACCGGCTATGGCGCCAGCCACGTACACCTAGGGTGGCGGGTTTGAATCCCCAGCCCGGACCCACCAAACAACAATGACGGCTGCAACCAAAAAGATAGCCGGGCATTGTGGCGGGCACCTGTGGTCCCAGCTACTTGGGAGGCGAAGGCAAGAGACTCACTTGAGCCCAGGAGTTGGAGGTTGCTGTGAGCTGTAATGCCACGGCACTCTACCCAAGGGGACAGCTTGAGGCTCTGTCTCAAAAAATAAATAAATAAATAAAGTACCATATCCAGAATTTGACCACTTTCAGCATCCCAGCTGCTATCCTCTGGCTTGGCCTCCTGCTCCCACTTGCCCCTCTCCCTCTTCTCCAGGCTGATTCTAGAAGCAAGCCCATGGAGCCCAGAGCAGATCTGTCAATACCCTGCCCCAGGCCAGGAGACAGACTGGTTTCTGCAGCCTGGAAATCCCCTTGCCGTGACCTCAGCCCCCTCTGTTCCTGTCACTTGCCCTTCTGGGGTCATGCTGGGGTGTGGTGCCCTCTGCCCTCTTGGGCTGTTCCCCTGTCAGGCCATGCTCTCTGTTTCCTCCTCCAGCGCAGCTAGACCTTCACCCCTGTGTCTTTCCCTCATGCTCCCTGTTTCCTCCTCCAGCGCAGCTAGACCTTCACTCCTGTGTCTTTCCCTTAGGTTTCATCCTAGATGTCCCCTCTAGCCCTAGCTTTCTCTAGCCATTCGTCTAAAATGCCACATGCTGTTTCTCGTTAGACTTCATCAGTATCCCTTGCTTATTTCTCATCTGTGGGCCCCTCTGTGCACTCTGGTTATGTTTGTCTTTGTTCACAGCTTTATCTCAGGGCCACAGACGTGGCCTCCAGGAGAAGGTTGTTGAACAAATGGGTAGGAGTGTGGCTCCTCTGTCCTGTCAGTTTGGGGTTTTTTTCTCCCTCCACTTTTTTGTTCCTTCTTCATCTCCTATTAACAGGAAATAGAAAGCAGGCTGCAGTGCCCTATCCCCCAAGAATACCTCCTCCTTGCCACATGGACAGCTCATTGCTGTGGTCCACTACTGGCCATCCTGTACGGGTATGGCCTTTGTGTTCACCCTCACAGCCTCCAGGTGGCTTCTGTGCTTCCCAGAAGAAGGAAGGCAAGGGCAGAAAAGGCAAAGCTGAGGCCAGCTGCCCTGCCCTCACAAAGCTGCCCTGGTGTTGGTTCCTAGGGCTCACCCACTAGCTTCCCCTGGCTCATCACTGCTGATGAGAGCCATGGCCACCCCAGTTGGCCGGGAACACTGAGAGTGGGAAGGCAAGAGGGGAGGGGAGAGGAAGGGAGCTAGGGCATCTGCTGCATGCACCGGGCTGCATTGCCCCCCTGCATGGGTGTTTACAGCCCTTGCAGAAGCTGGCATTTGGGGGCCAACAGAGGGATAGAAACCCTCACTAATTAGGGTGCTGCCTTCTGATCTCTGTGTAAAGTCACCCAGAAGCTGCAGGGGCTTTCTAAGTGTGAGCTGTACACCTTACTCTCCACCACCAGCATGTCTTCCAGACACCACTCTCTGCTACTTCTGGGTACCCTTCACAGCACCCCATGGAAGGGGCCCAGCTGAGCATGGCTGACCACAGTCCCTGTGCCTGGCCCACACAGCCGCAGGCACCCCCAGAGCTGTCCCCAGCTGATTAAGGGTCTGCTGAAAGGTCTGCAGGTGGGAAGTCAGGGCTGGCTCTGGAGCCCAAGCAGGCAGCCCCAGCCTCACCATCATAGGGTGCTTTAGGACAATTAGAACAGTGCCCAGTGAGGGGCCCCACAGCATTGGGCACGTCACAGGTGTGGTGCTGTCTCACACCCTACACTGCCTACACCACAGACTGGGATAAACAGAAATTTGGCCTGGAATGGCTGAAAGCAAACACAGCACACACTAATGTGGATGTCCCTGGGAAGTGGGGCCACTGGAGAGCTTAATTTTTTTCTTCATATTTTCCTCCATTTCTAAATTTTATTCAGTGAACATATATTAATATTTCTTTTATAGGTTAAAAAAAAAAAACAAACAGGCCAGATGCACTGCCTCACACCTGTAATCTCAGCACTTTGAGAAGCCAAAGTGGCAGGATTACTTGAAGCCAGGTAGCTTGAGCTTGCAGTGAGCTTTGATGACCCCACTGTACCACTGTACTGCAGCCTGCCAGCGTGGGAAACAGTAGGACCCTGTCTCAAAAAGCCCCCAGTGATCCTGTCTTTGCACTTGGCAGAGGAGCCAACATTTGCTCTGTGCTTGCAGTTCATGCGGGAGATGGCAGGGGCCTGGCACATGACAGTGGAACAGAAGTTTGGCCTGTTTTCTGCTGAGATAAAGGAGGCAGACCCGCTTGCTGCGTCAGAAGCAAGCCAGCCCAAACCATGTCCCCCTGAAGTGAGCCCCCACTACATCTGGATTGACGTACGTACCTAACACCCCCACCCCCCACCAAGGCTCTGCGGAGCTCTATCTACCATGTGGCCCAGGGAGCCAGGGCTGCTTCTGGAGTGGTGTGAGCCAGCAAGCCAGGGCCAGGAAGGCAGCCCACGATTTCAGACTGCCTGACCTGAGGAGGGGGTGATTGTTCCAGCCCATCCCCTAGCCCGTTCATTCAGCCTAGGGTCCCTCAGCTGGCGTCACTGGCCCTGGGCTGGGCAGACCTGGCCCCATCAACACAGCACGTTTTCCTTCTTGCTCAGTTCCTGGTACAACGGTTTGAGATCGCCAAGTACTGCAGCTCTGACCAAGTGGAGATTTTTTCCAGCCTGCTGCAGCGCTCCCTATCCCTGAATATCGGCGGAGCCAAGGGCAGCATGAACCGGCATGTGGCAGCCATTGGGCCCCGCTTCAAGTGAGGGCTCTCCTCCCTGGGTGTGGTGTGGGGTGTGTATGAGGGTGAGGGGGTCACGGCGCTTCCGTAGAGTGTAGAACAGATTTCAGTGAGCTGTTTGCTTCTGGAATGACAGGGGGGGAAGAGCTTATCAAAGGCACCCTTCCTAACTGAAGGAAGACCATGAACTTCTCCCCTGCCTTCTTAGTCTACCCCTTCTCCTTGGGACCTGGCCTCTGCTGACCACTGTACAGGACCTGGTTCCCCACCCAGCAGCTCCTCATGCCTGCACCTTCTCTGCCTGCCCCTCCTGTCCCAAGCCCACTGGCCACCTCCTGGCCCTGCATCTCTTACACTAGCCACAGGGATTAAACCAGTTCTCTATTAATTTCTAATCAGTCATGGGCCTATACTTTTATAAAGTACAATAGAAATTAATTACCAGGCTTAGCACCTATGGCTCAAGTGGCTAAGGCGCCAGCCACATACACCTAAGGTGGCGGGTTCGAATCCAGCCCAGGCCCACCAAACAATGACAGCTGCAACCAAAAAACCCGGGTGTTGTGGCGGGCGCCTGTGGTCCCAGCTATTTGGGAGGCCAAGGCAGGAGAGTCACTTGAGCCCAGAAGTTGGAGGTTGCTGTGAGCTGTGATGCCACGGCACTCTACCCAGGGAACAGCTTGAGGCTCTGTCTCAAAAAAAAAAAAAAAAAAAGGAATTAATTACCAGGAAACAATCCTCTCTGGACGGTCCCAGCTGTGTGTTATTGTCAGAGATGAGCAAGTGCCCATCCCTTGGTCCCTGTGCCTATGCAGACTGGCTGCACTGCTGTCTGGAGATGCACAGCCCTGACCTAGGGTCAAGGGCCTCACCAATGAATGCAGAGTCATTGCCTATCCACAGCCTGACTTCCTCTTGGCCTCCCTCCTGGCTACTGAGACATCTCTCTGCCCTCTGCCCCCCTTGAGTAACTGGACACAAATACTTCTGGTTCTCCTTGCAGTGTGTCCAGCCTCTGTCACTTCCTTTCATGCCCATAGCCTCTGTGCTCCCTTGCTACTCTCACTCAGACTGGCCAGTTCCTCGCTGTGACTGCCACTCCGTGCTGCAATCTGTCCCCACAGCTCAGATGCAATCATGCAGGACAGTACCTGTGTCTCCTTACACTCTGCCCTCCTGTGCTAATCCAGGCCCAACCTGACTGTCCACTTGGCCCTAAGGCTCCAAACAGCCACTCCCCCCAGACTCTCTCACCCTGTTTCTGCCAAACAAGAAGCTTCTTCTCTGTTAGGGCCCATCTTACTGCCAGGCCTTCCAAACCTCCCTCATCTGCTGGGGTCTATACTTCAGGGAGAGTAGCTCCCATTGGGTCGGGATCACTCTGCTCTGGGGTTTATGTGGCATCTTAACTCTATGGGTAGTGGTGTCAGTCTCCTGCCAGTGGGGCTTTTGATCTCCCTGTACAGATCTGGTTTCCCAGCTGCCCCTCACCCCTTGCTCAGGGTCTGGCCTGATAAAAGCAGGTGCTTAATAAATTTCCAAACTTAAGTGCCCTGAGTTCATCGCACCTGCAGGTGACTGTTCCTCAGGGAATAATGAGCTAATAGTTTGTGAGACTCAAGTTTCTGGTCCAGGCACGTTAAGACGAAGATTGTTTAGTTTTCTCCCCCAAAAAGTAAAGTTTTTAAAAAAGCTTTCCGGCGACCTTTTGGATAGAAGAAATCTGCCTAGTAATCTCCTGTCCAGTGTCCTCTGGAGACTGCCCAGGGTCCCCTCAGGCTCACCCCTCAACCAGGGTTCCCACCCTGACTTGGTCCTGGGGCATCTTTCAGACTGCTGACCCTCGGGCTGTCCCTCCTGCACGCCGATGTGGTTCCAAATGCAACCATCCGCAATGTACTTCGTGAGAAGATCTACTCCACTGCCTTTGACTACTTCAGGTACTGCCTCCCAGGCGTGCTGTGCTGTGTCCAGGGATGCCCAGCCCACCTAGTGTGCTGTTGTCCCCAACCCCCCAGCAAGTCACTCAGGGCAGGACACAGTTGCTTACCGGATGTTCACAGACCTCATTTGATGGCCCCATGTGGTATGTCTGTCTGTGTTTAGAGCTAGCCTCCCTGGAGACTAGAGGTTAAGCTTGTGGCATTTAACTTCTCAGTTAAAGTGAATGCTTAGCACGCAAAGAATCACAAACACCTACTGTCTAGGGCTTTGCAAAGGCAGGCTTTGTTGCTAGATGGACAGCTCAGTTATCGTTGTCTGCCATGAGCACTGCATTCCACATTCTGCAGGAACCACTGGGGCAGTGAGGGAGGGAACACAGTGGGCTCTGAAGCCACCACACATTCCCATGCAGATCAGTGAGATGATCACTGCTAATGACTGTCAGGCTGACCATTTGTGTCACCTCTCACCACATTATGTGGCTGGCTTCTGACTTAAGACACTTCACTTCTCTTATCCTCTTGTGGTTGTTTGAAGCTGTCCCCCAAAGTTCCCTACTCAAGGAGAAAAGAGGCTGCGTGAAGACATAAGCATAATGATCAGATTTTGGACCGCCATGTTCTCAGATAAGAAGTACCTGACTGCCAGCCAGCTTGTTCCTCCAGGTAACATTGGCCTTAGCTAGAAGTCCTCAAACTTTTTAAAGAAGGGGCCAGTTCACTGTCCCTCAGACCATTGGAGGGCTGGACTGCAGGCCCCAGGACAAGTCAGCTGCTAAGCAGGATAGGCAGCGACGGCAAAAACACCTGGCAGGCCGGATAAATGTCCTAGGCAAGCTGCATGTGGCCCGTGGGCCATAATTTGAGGACACCTGGCCTTAGCAGTGCAGCTACTCTTGGGCAGAGAGGTGGACAGGCCTAAAGGGGCCCAGGGCACAAGAGCAGGAGCCCCATTCAGCCCTCTCCTCAGCCATGCCAGATAGTCCTCTGGCGCCCAGCACCTGCCTGGCTACTGTTTCCCCACCCTGAACTGAGAGGCATGAGTGAACTAGCACAGGAGGCCATTGAGCAGACCCATTCACTGCAGCTGCTCCCAGCACCAGCTCCTGCTTAGTTCACAGGTACCCGCTGAACATCTGATGGCATGGCATCAGGCCGAGGCCAGTGTGCCCAGATGACTAAGGCATAGCCCATTGTTGTCTGGCAGAAGACAGTCAAGTGGACTGGTCACTTTAACATGAGGGGACTGTGGGAGTACCCGTCAAGGACAGCCACTTGGCCTGTCCATAGGAGCTGGGATGCCAGAGATGATTTTCTGGAATAGATGACATCTGAGCTGAGTTGGAGAGGCTGACTGGGAGCTAGCAGGGTAGATGGGGCCAAAGACCATTGCAGGGCCTACCAAACAAAAGTGACAACTACACCCAAAAAATAGCCAGGCATTGTGATGGTCAGCTCTTATCCTAGTTACTCAGGAGGCTGAGGCAAGAGAATCACTTAAGCCCAAGAGTTTGAGGTTGCTGTGAGCTGTGATGCCATGGCACTCTACCCAGGGTGATATAGTAAAACTCTGTCTCAAAAAAAAAAAGAAGAAGAAGACCTAGAATGGTTAAAATAAAGAGCTTCTCAGGTGTTTGGGAAACTGTATGGGTTGGTTCCTCAGATCTGTTGTAGTGCTCCATGGGGTGCCTTATCTCCAGTAAAAACTCGGTTTATTTTTTGTGATGCCTTTCCTTAAGCCACCTGATTCTAGAATTGATGTCTTTGCCCTCAGATAACCAAGACACCCGGAGCAACCTGGACATCACCGTTGGCTCTCGGCAGCAGGCCACACAAGGCTGGATCAATACCTACCCTCTGTCTAGTGGCATGTCCACTATCTCTAAGAAGTCAGGTTGGTGACAGGTTTGCTCCTATGTCCATCACACCCAAGCTGCTGTCCTGGTAGCCTAATGGACACTTACTCAGGCATCATAACAGCTCTGAAAGGTAGCTGCTTCCTGTAGGTGTAGAAACTCAGGGTGGCAGGGTGCAGTGACTCATGCCAGTAATCCCAACACTCTGGGAGGCTGAGATGGGTGGATTGCCTGAGCTCATGACTTCAAGACCAACCTGAGCAAGAGTGAGACACCATCTCTACTAAAAATAGAGCTAGCTGGGTTTTGTGGTGGGCACCTATAGTTCCAGCTACTCAGGAGCAAGAGGATCACTCAAGCCTAAGAATTGGAGGTTGCTGTGAACTCTCATGCCATGGCACTCTACCCAGGGTGACATTGAGACTCTGTCTTAAAAAAAAAAAATAGAAACTCAGGGTGGGCATTTGCCACCCAAGGACTAATCTATTGTCTTTCCTCCCAGGCATGTCTAAAAAAACCAACCGGGGCTCCCAGCTGCACAAGTACTACATGAAGCGCAGGACGCTGCTGCTCTCCCTGCTGGTAAGGTCCCTGGGAAAGCCAGTGCCAGCCACCCACCACCTGCCAGCACAGCACTACAGAGCGGAGACAGTGTGTGGGCACTCACAGAAGGCCACTGAGCCTTGGATCTGGTCTCGCTAGGCTACTGAGATCGAACGACTCATCACGTGGTACAACCCACTGTCGGCCCCAGAGCTGGAGCTGGACCAGGCTGGAGAGAACAGCGTGGCCAACTGGAGGTCCAAGTACATCAGCCTGAGCGAGAAGCAGTGGAAGGACAATGTGAACCTGGCCTGGAGCATCTCTCCTTACCTGGCTGTGCAGCTTCCAACCAGGTAGGCCCCACACCCCAGCCTGATGAGGGCCTTGCAAAGTTCCAATGGAGGCACCTGCAGACTGAGCTATAAGTGCTAAGGAGCAGGATGCAGTCCCTCCTGAGGAGGGCAGGAAGCCATGCAGTGGACCAGACTCCTACCTAGGGTGCACCTGGGGCCCAAGGAGGTAGCATCAGGTTGAAGTCAGGGCCATGTTCTGATCCGTGAAAGATAGAAGGCATGTGGAGGTTATTTTTCTCAAGAGGTAGGCTGCAGTTACAGGCTTGGAGAGGGTTTGGGTTTGTCCTGGATGGCATCTTTCTATGTAGGGTACTCAGAAGGGAAATGCTGGCTTGGCACCCATAGCACAATGGTTATGGTGTCAGCCACATACATCAAGGGTGGCAGATTTGAATCCAGCCCAGGCCAACTGAACAATAGACAACTGCAACAAAAAACTAGCCAGGCATTGTGGCAGGTGCCTATAATCCCAGCTACTTAGGAGGCTGAGGCAAGAGAATCACTTAAGCCCAAGAGTTTGAGGTTGCTATGAGCTGTGACACCATGGCACTCTACCCAGGGTGACATAATGAAACTTCCATCTCAGAAAAAAAAAAAAAAAAAGAAGGCAAATGCTGTGGCTGGCAGCTGAGTGTCCTGTGAAGTTGCCCATGACAGCTCTGACTGGGGAGTAACCCCAGACTGGTGGTGGCTGAGTAGACAACAGAGGCCCCTGTGTAGCAGTCCCACCAGACAGCCCCAGCCTTTCATGAAAGTGTCCAGGGCAAATGTTTTGTCACCCAGAGCTCAAATTTGCCTGCTGGTTGCTTCCTCCTCCTGGTCCTCCTTTGTCCCTCTGGAGCAGGACCACAGACTAGTTCTGGTTGTTTCAAAGCGGTGTTGATGGCACATCTACCTTGTAGTAGGGTAGGCTGGGGTAATAACACTGGAAAACTCATGGCTGTACCCTCATAGGCGGAGTCCCTTGTTGCCCCGCCTGTGGACTGAGATGCTGAGGAGAGGCTGTAGAGGGCTGGGGCATGGGTTACAGTGCAGAGAGGGAGTAAAAGGCAGGTGTGCTAAGGCAGAGACTGTGAAAGGAGGCCCTATTGAACAGTAAGTGTAAGATAACTCCTGTTAGAGTTCTTGCATTTCATTATATCCAATCGTAGTGCTGTCCTTTGAACACTTGCATTCAGATTTAACCAGTGCCATAGAGGTGTAAAATGCTTCTCTGTCACTTGGTATTGACTGAATCTATCCCCTCAGCATTTGCCTCCTTCTAGAAGCAGTGGTGGAAGAACTGTCTGGTGACGAGACCACCCACCCATGTCTTATATGCTCCATAGGTTTAAGAACACAGAAGCCATCGGGAATGAAGTGACCCGTCTGGTTCGGTTGGACCCAGGAGCTGTTAGTGACGTCCCTGAAGCCATCAAGGTAGCATAGCCCACACACTAGGGCCTGTGCTCACACTGCACAGAAACAGAACTGTGTCCAAAAATGCTGAGACTAGACACTAAACAGAAACAGTGACCTGGCAACCTCAGGGGCTTTAATGATTTCTCTAAGTTTTCTATTCCTAGTATGTAACATTTATGTGTTTACAGTAGAAGAAAATGTAATGTACTTCAGCCTAATTGCAGTCATGCTTCTTTTTTTTTTTGAGACAGAGCCTCAAGCTGTCCCCCTGGGTAGAGTGCTGTGGCATCACAGCTCACAGCAACCTCCAACTCATGGGCTCAAGCGAGTCTCCTGCCTCAGACTCCCAAATAGCTGGGACCACAGGCACCTGCCACAACACCCGGCTATTTTTTGGTTGCAGCTGTCATCGTTGTTTGGTGGGCCAGGCTGGATTCAAACCCACCACCTTAGGTGTATGTGGCTGGCACCTTAGCCGCTTGAGCCATAGGTGCTGAGCCAGTCATGCTTCTTAATATAACATATCAGAAACATTTTCCACACTGTTACAAAAGCTTTATCTTCCCTTTCTATATCCATCCTTATGGTGTGGGTCATGTGCCAGGTACTTCCAGAGAGACCCAGAGACAGCCCAAACCATACCATCTCCTTTCTCCCCAGTTCCTTGTCACCTGGCACACCATCGATGCTGACGCTCCAGAGCTCAGCCACGTGCTATGCTGGGCACCCACGGACCCACCCACGGGCCTCTCCTACTTCTCCAGCATGTACCCACCACACCCTCTGACGGCGCAGTATGGGGTGAAAGTCCTGCGGTCCTTCCCCCCGGTGAGCCAGGGCCTGCTGAGCAGGCCTCAGGGGGACTGTGGGGGCAGGTGCCTGCAGCCCAGACAGGGCTTCCTTGTCAGCCTGGAGTCTGCCTGAGTAAACATCAGTCCATCTTAGAACATACCTTCAGTCCCAGTTGTGTTCTAGTCATTACAGAAGATGCATTTAGTTCGAATTCAAATGTATTTTTTAGTTTTTATTTGTTTTTAACTTTAATTAAGTGTTTGAGTTAAAAAAAGAACTCTTTACTTGATTTTTTTTTTTTTTTGAGACGGAGCCTCAAGCTATCCCCCTGGGTAGAGTGCCATGGCATCACGCTCACAGCAACCTCCAACTCCTGGGCTCAAGCGAATCTCCTGCCTCAGCCTCCCAAGTAGCTGGGACTATAGGTGCCCGCCACAA
>CAUYTI010159313.1:0-38006 GCA_963575145.1 Galago senegalensis | reverse complement strand
GCTGCAACCAAAAAATAGCCGGGCGTTGTGGCAGGCGCCTGTGGTCCCAGCTACTTGGGAGGCGGAGGCAGGAGACTCGCTTGAGCCCAGGAGTTGGAGGTTGCTGTGAGCTGTGATGCCACGGCACTCTACCCAGGGGGACAGATTGAGGCTCTGTCTCAAAAAAAAGGTTATAAATAAAATAAAAGTTTCCAGAGAGAAGAGAAAAGGTAGCTCAAAATCAGAAGATGGAGAGTAAGAAAAGCTTCAGACTTCACAGCAACACAGTAATGTCACTAAAATGTAACAGAGAAATGCCTTGAAACTTTGGAGAGCAAATGGCTCACCACTTCAAATTTCATACTTAGTGAATCACAGTCAAGAAAAAGGTAGCAGAAAGGCACTTTTCCTCCATAACAAGTTCACCAAAACTGCACCAATCTTGCCTTTCTCGAGCAGCTACTGCAGGCTGGGATTCAAGAAAGGGAAGATGAAAGCAGAAGAAAGAGAAAAATGAGGTGAGGAAACAGAGGAGCTCACACCGACGACAAGCGAAAGGAATTTCAAAGATGATGATGAAGGAGGCTCCCAGAAAGCCCGGACAGGAATCCATCCAGATTAGAGAACAGCAGAGGCTCCAGGAAGCTTGTCTGCCGGGGGGAACGTAAAACAGATGAGCTATGAGTGTGAACCCATCAAAGAGAGATTTTCATCTGTTGGAGGGTGTGGGGCTTAGTAATGTGAAAATAAGCAAATGTCAAAATCATTCAATTAAAAACTTCAAAGGAAGAATGTTAAACATAAAGAGACGTCCACCGATATACATTTGTAAGTCTTCTTAGTGGCTGTAAGAATGCATAGCAGACACGGTACCCCATGATTGCATTAATGTACACAGCTATCATTTAATAAAAAAAAATGCACAGCAGATATGTGCACATACACATACACATATGTGGAGACTGGAGCCAAGTTCATGGAATGTCTAGATCTTGATTTACTACCTTGGTGATGTGGCGTGCACGAGAGCTAACTTCTTATCCTCTATACTTGGAAACCAAACAGTCATTTTAAACACAGAAATATTTTCAGGATAAACATCTCTGGACACAGAAGAGTGGCCCAGGGCAGCCTCTCACAAGGGAACGTGGGGTGAAGAGAAGTTGAGTAAAATAATAAAAGCTTCCAGGAACCATTGGAATATTTTTAAAGCACGTATATTATTTTGATGAAAGAATAAAAATGACATTAAATGAAAAAAAGGATATGAAGGGCGGCTGAAAGAATAAGACCCGTTGTGTTTGAGTGTTCTGTGTGCCTTGACTCACTTTCTCCTTCCACAGTCCCACGGGGTAAGTGCTATTATTATAACACCCATTTTGTAGGAGAGGGTACTAAGGCTCGGAAACCTGAATTAAGTTCCCCAAGTTTGTACAGCTAGGAAACAACAGAATATTAACCCACACAGCCTGGCTCCAAAGCCTTGTTTCTTAACCTCTCTGCTATGCTGAAAAGGAAGGTCTTTCAAAGGCATGCCAAGAACATTTTCTGATTGAAAGTCCATCATATTCTATAAGGAGTTTCAGCAGCGGGACCAAGAGCTTACCCAGAGAACACTCAGGGTCTGCGCCCCACACAGGCTGGCGGGCAGCTGTGGTTCTAACATTCTCTGCCCTTATACTTCTGTACTTAAAATTTTAGCTCGTGCATCATGGCCATTATAAAAATCTCAGTAAAGCACCCCCAGAATGTCTGAAGAAGGGCATATTGCTGAAAACGGGCTGTCATTAACTCACCAATGACTGCAATTAGAACTATAAGGGGTAAGAACCGTGTGGGTCTCAAGTGGCTCTAAGAATCTAAGTGGAATTTCTTCTTAATCTCCACACAAGCGCTGCACACCTACACTCCATATTAAGAAGATTTCAATCAATCTTCCACATCGCTAAATTTGGAACCAGGTGACAGATCTCCATGTTCAGACTTGATTAAAATAAGATCAGATCAGAGCAGGAACCAGCTCACAGTGTGCGTGATACCCCACAGCACAAAAGGGGCCACGGGGAGCACAAGAGAAGCTACATGAGAAGTCTGGGTCTGTTGCGTTTCTCTCTGGAAACTCCATTCCCTGTTGGTGGGTAAATGTTAGTTTGTCAGAGTGGGGAGGCCCACCTGGAGTCAGGAGACGTGATGTCATATGCCAGGGAGGGGCCTGATGATTTTCCAGAAAAGGAACTTTGAGGAAGTCACAGCGAATTCTTTCTGTCCTCCAAGAGCTATTGAGTGGACCTCAGCCCAGGAGCTGAGGCATCCCTAATACTCTTTCATACGACATTTTACATTTTCAAGATACTCGTTGCTCTTCTTGGGGTTTTGGCAGGATGACATAGACAGTTGTCATGACAGCGTCATAGACAGTGTGAAAACGTCCACACCGTGGTGAGCCGAGGAGAACCTGAGAGAAGTGCTGAGTAGCTTTTCGAACTTCCAACATCAGGGAAGAGAAAACCTCGCTGGCCCCAAGCACCTATGGACCTAACCTTGATCTAATTTCGTTTGATGACAACATAGAGACGGGAGCCAGGAGGAGCTGAAGTACAGGGGCAGCAGCCAGTCAAATGCCTTGGATATGGTAATTCTACTGGCTGAGTTTTTTGCAATAGTCTTGACTATGATGATGAGGATGATGATTTTTAGAGATGGATCCCACTCTGTCCCTAGCTGGAGTGCAGCAGTCTTATCATAGCTCACTGCAAGATCAAACTTCAGGGCCCCCGTGATCCTCCTCCCAAGTAGCTGGGACTACAGATGTGCACCACTATGCCTGGCTCATTTTTTTTGAGACAAAAGCTCACACTGTTGCCCAGGACACAAGCAATCGTCCTGTTTCAGCCTCCCGGAGCTGAAACAGGGACTACAGGTGTGTGTCACCACGCATATGTTGCATATATTGAATGTATATATGAAGAATCTATCAACTGTTTCCAAATTCCATGCCTGGCTAACTTATTTTTAAGACAGGGTCTCACTGCGCTGCCCAGCCTGATCTTCAACTCCTAGCCTCAAGTGATCCTCCCACTACAGCCTCCCAAGTTGCCGGGACTACAGGCATGAGCCAGTACAGTCTCCCACAGTCTTGATTATAATATTGTGTATTGGTGTCAGACCATGGGATCTTACTTCAGTCTACAACACATTGTTTCAAAATCTAAAGGAACCCACACACACACAGATACTGTCTTTCATTTGCTTCTTAAATGTTGTTTCAGAGAAACAGACCCTATTAATTGCTTTGACAATGAGAACAACCATGTATATTTTCACTTCAGTTTAAAGCTATGTTTACTGGACCCTGGCTCTCTTAAATTCTGCTGGGAAATGATTTCTAAAGGAGCTAACTGGAACAATTTTTAGCAAGGGAAATAAGGTGGCAACCTTGAACTTTCTATATACATTCAGAAGCAGATGGGAGAGGAAATGTTTGAAGTTAAGCCTATCTGTAGAAGATGGGTAAAAATTAAGAGAGTGCATTCAAACACGGTATTTTGAATTTTACACACTTGAAGCTTGCTACACTTCTGTGGAGGTATTGTACAGAGTTAGGTTGTAGGTAGTTTATGAAATGACTCAATGTTTCCAAATTAAATTTGTACAAAGCATATTACTTATGAATCCAATTCTGTTCTAAATGAAATTATCACCTTCCTCCCGTAAGAAGTCCTGTTCCCAAGCTCAATCAAGGATGGTGTAGTAAAAGAAACAAACGTTGCTTCCCTTGGCTTAGTGAACTGTCTTCATGTTAATGCAACAAGTTTCATGATAGCAAAACAACTTAAAGGTACTTTCTAATGGTTGAGAGAAATGGGCGGTGGGGTCTGATCTCAGAGGTGAACACACAGCTCTGGGGCTTCTATTAGTCTTTGGGCATTCCTCATGAGGGATTAGGTATGAGCCTCCGGCAGGAGTGGGAGGAGATGCACTTTCAGATCTTGTTTCAGCTCCAGGACTCTCTGACTTCTCAGGTAGGGCAAAGCCCCCTTGCCACTTCCTGTTCTTGCAGTAGGCCTGCTCCTCCCTTCTGGCCCTTTGTGACCACAGCCAAAATCTCCAACAGTGTAAATATGTGACTATCTCCCTCCCCACTCTAAAGAGTGAGCTTTGTGGCTAGGAGCAGTGCTTCATGTCTATAGCAATCCTAGCACTTTGGGAGGCCAAGGCAGGAGCATCACTTGAGGCCAGAAGTTCAAGACCAGCCTGGGCAATATAGCGTGACTCTGTCTCTATAAATTATTTTTTTTAATTTGGCCGGCTGTGCTCGCAGGCACCTGTCGTTCTAGCTACTCAGGAGGCTGAGGTAGGAAGACTCCCTAGGCCCAGGACTTCAAGGTTGTAGTGAGCTATGAGTGTGCCACTACACTCTATAATGGACCTAAGAATAGACTCTGTCTCTAAAACAAATAATAAATATAAAAATAAAAGGGATTAAACTTTGTGTGGGCAAATATAGAGATGTTTGTTCATTGCTAAATACTCAATGCCTTGCATATAGCCACTATTGAAAAAAAAAACCACAAGGGTATCTGACAAAAGGCTCATATATAGAATATATGAAGAATTCTCAAACAGAACGGTTACAAAAAATAAGATAATTCTATGAGAAAAAGGTGGACAGATACAGTACTTCCTTAAAAAGGGTGGCAAATAAACCCCCCAAAAGTTGTTTAACATCATTAAAGATCAGGAAATTGCAAGTTAAAACCACAGTGAGATATCACTACATACTTGTTAAAATAAAAAATAATGATAACACCAAATTCTGGCACAGATCCAGAGAAATGGGATCATACATGCATTGCTACTGGCCACGTAAAATAGTACCACCACTCTAGAAAACAGTTTGGTAGTTTCTTTGAAAAACGAATCAGACACTTATTATGTGACCCAGTATTTTTGACCTTTTGTTTCTGAAGAAAGAAATACTGTGTCCACACAAAAACCTAAACATGAATATTCACGGTAAGCTTATTCATAATAGTCCCAAACTGGGAATGACCCAAATGCTCTTCAACAGGTAAACAGTTAAACACAGTGTGACACACACATACGGCAGGATCCTATTCACAGAAAAAGTGCAGAGCACGGGCCTCATGGCAACCTGGGGGATCTATGGGGCATTGTGCCGAGTGAAAGGAGATGGTCGCAGAAGATTAATTTCTGTACGATTCCATGTGCACAGTGTCCTTGAAATGACAGAATTATAGAGATGGGGAAGAGATGAGCGATTGTCAAGGGTTAGAGTGACGGGCAGTAAGGGCTGGGTGTGACCATACAGAGGTAGATGAGGGGGCCCTCCATGGGGGCCACTGGTTCCTTAGCATGACTGTGACCTTGGTTACAGGAATCTACATGTGGTATAAATGCACAGAACCACAGGCACACACAGAGATACACATACAGCTGAACTCTGAATTAGCTCTGTGGAGTGTACTCGTGTTGATTTCCTGGCTGTGATACTGTATCACAGGTTTGCAGAATGTTCCCAGCAGGGGAAACCAGTGGAGGCGTACACGACTTCTCCTACTACAGTTTCTTGTCCATCTTTAAATGAAAAGATAAAAACAAACAAGCAGAATGACATGGAGAGAGGGAAGCTGGGGACCCTGAGAGTGTCCTTGATGACCAGCCTGGGTGCAGCTGTCCCCGCTGGGGCTTGCCTGGGAATTGCAGATGTACATGGGCTGCAGCTGAGCCAGCAGGAAGTTGGCAGGGCTGAGGATGGGAATGGAATACAGGCTTTATAATCAGAATCATCAGGCCCCACAGGCATGATGCCCCCCACAATTCACCAGCACAGAAACCAATAACCAGAGCTGAAGTCAGGCCCCACATCTTTCGGTGGCAATAAGGTGACCTCATACTTATTGCCTCTCAGTTGATATCCACAGAAGATCAATAATACCCTAAATTATTAGTAGGAACTTTGCATGCGGGAGAGATCTAGGTGGCATGGTTAAGTCTGATCCCATCACAGTCTTCCAGGCATAAACACAGTTTCAAGCAGGACGAGGGTCAGGACATGATCAAGACATGGATAGCAGTGCCTAGCCAGGAGTCAGGAGCTGGCCAGGGACACAGCGGCAGGACCCTCTTTGTGCTGCACTGAGCCATGCTGGACCCTAAGGAAGGATCGGGAAGGTTAATACTAACCTTCTCTTTACTTAAGTCCTCTATTTGGTTCATGAGTTTTTTGGCATTAAGTTTAATTTTTTTAAATACTGCATTAAAACACAGTCATTTCTCATTGTTTATGGATGATATTCTTGAGAATTTGCCTACTTTCTGAAATTTATTCATGACCCCTAAATGGATTCCTGAGGCAGTTTCCTGGTTATCTGTGGGCATACGCAAGAGTGTCAAAGATTCAAATCACCCAACACTCCTGTTCCCAGCTAGGATGGAATGGCTGATGCTGTAGCTTGGTAGCTCTCAGACTGCAAGCAAGCGTCCTTTCTCTAATCTATCAACTGCCACATTTGTCACATTTTTGTACCTCTTTTTTGTTTTTAATGCTTTTGCTGTTTTGTTGCTCAAAACGTAGTTCTGAAATATTGTCTAGTGTTTCTAAGCACTAGATACGTCTTACAGAGAAATACACGTGCCAGACTGACTTCATTCAGGCATGAGTTACAGCACTGTGGGCCCTGAGTTCAATGTTAATGCATCAACAGTATATATTAAATAAAGCATCTTTAAACAAAAATGCTCATTATACAGCTCATGTATTCATGGACTGACAAAAATATTGCCCCCAGAGGCTCACAGGAGCCCAACCCTGCGTTTCCCCTCAGAGCAGTGCTTCAGTATTTGCTAATTCAGTGTTTGCAGCAACTTCATAGAACATAGCTGTTATGAATAACAAGATTTGTTTATATTATTTCTTTTGATTACTGAATCTTTGGGCACTATGACCCTCGCCATGGTGTGAGAGACCTATTTCCTGGACCAAATTTCCCCCCCAATATTGGGTATCAACCTGTGTATCTTTCTATATTTCATTCTGCCAAATGACACATTCAAAGACTACCCAGGACCTACAAAGAAAACACATTCATAAAAGGAAAAATACAGAAAGGACATAAAGTCACAATAAGGAACAGTCTTTTTTCAAAAATAATAGTTAGCAATTTTAAGCATTTTTTTTTTTTTGAGACGGAGCCTCAAGCTGTCCCCCTGGGTAGAGTGCCATGGCATCACAGCTCACAGCAACCTCCAACTCCTGGGCTCAAGCGAGTCTCCTGCCTCAGTCTCCCAAGTAGCTGGGACCACAGGCGCCCGTCACAATGCCTGGCCATTTTTTGGTTGCAGCCATCATTGTTGTTTGGCGGGCCCGGGCTGGGGATTCGAACCCGCCACCTTACGTGTATGTGGCTGGCACCTTAGCCGACTGAGCCACAGGCGCCGAGCCTATTTTAGGCATTTTTTAAGAGAAGGGGTCTTACTCTGTTGCCCAAGCTGGAGTGCAGTGGCGGTAATCATAGCTCAGTGTAACATTGAACTCCTGGGCTCAAGTGACCCTTCTGTCACAGCCTCCCAAGTAGCTAGGACTAGAGGTTTTCACCACCATACCCAGCTAATTTTTTTTAAAAGTGTGGGGTTTTTTGTTTGTTTGTTTGTTTTTTATAAAGATATGGTCTCATCATGTTGCCCAGGCTGGCCTTGAATTCCTGGCCTCAAGCAAGCCTCCCACCTTGGCCTTCCAAAGTACTTGGATTACAGGTATGAGGCACCATGCCTCCATACATTGTTTTAAAAGACATGTTTCTTGCCCACTCGTGGAGAGGGTTGTGCACTTTTCTTATTGTTTAATTTGAGTTCTCTGTAGATTCTAGTTATCAGGCTTTTGTCAGATTCACCACATGCAAAAATCTTCTCCCATTCCGAAGGCTGTTTTGTTTGTGGTGCCCTTAGTTGTGCAAAAGCTTTATAACTTGATCAAATCCCAATTATTTATTTTTGGTGTTGCTGCAATTGCCAGAGGGACAGAAACTTCTCCAAGGATGACAGACAAATGACCTACAAACACATGAAAAATGCTCATCATCTTTAATCATCAGAGAAATGCAAATCAAAACCACTCTGAGATATCACCTAACCCCAGCAAGATTGGCCCACATCACAAACTCCCAAAACACCAGAGGCTGGAGTGGATGTGGAGAGAAGGGGACACTTCTACCCTGCTTGTGGGATTGCAAACGAATACAGCCTTTTTGGAGAGAAGTATGGAGACTCCTCAAAGATCTAAATGTAGACCTTCCATTTGATTTGGTAATCCCATTACTAGGTATGTACCCAGAAAAACAAAAATAATTTTACCACAAAGACATTTGAACCAGAATGTTTATTGTGGCTCAATTCATAATTGCCATGTCGTGGAAACAACCTAAGTGCCCATCAACCCATGAATGGATCAACAAACTGTGGTATATGTAGACCATGGAATACTATTCAGCCATTAAAAAAGATGGAGACTTTACATCTTTTACATTTACCTGGATGGAGTTGAAATACGTACTTCTTAGTAAAGTATCGCAAGAATGGAAAAATAAATATCCAGTGTACTTCATACTAATATGAAACCAACATATAAACAATTACATGCTCATGTGAACAGTAAAACCCAAATATAGTCTCTAGTATAGGGGGAGAGGGAGACGGGGAGGGCATTTGGCAGAAGGAGGGAGGGCATGAGGCGGGACCTCACCTAATGTGTACACGGTGAGAGGGTGTCTAACACATCCCCTGGGTGAGGGGCTCTTCTACAAATGGAACTCTACCCTGGAAGTGAGAACAATGTAACCTAAAAATATGGACTCTCGTTATTAATTTGAAATTAAAAAAGGACACTTTTCTTAAAATTTTAAATGTGTAAAAATACACTTTGATTTTAGACTATTACTTTGATCATTACTGTCTTTCTTGGTCTACTTTTGTCAATTTCAGCATTTAGAGTGAGGTAACATAGATGGTTAAATTTATCTTTCATCAGATATGAAAAGAGATTGAATAGCAAATGGCTAAAGATCTGGATTCTCCAGGCAAATTAGCAGGGTTCTGACATTCCCCAGCTGTGTGAGTTAGGAGGGCAAAAATTAACTCATCTGTGCTTTGGTTTCTTCACTTTTAAAATGGGGGATGACAGATTGTATACGCAAACGCCTTAAAAATGCGAACATAACACTTGTCACCAACCAAGCACCCAGTGAATGTCAGTTATTATCATTTGTTTGGAATGATGATCACTGTTGACTATTACAGTTGCTAGTACAGTGTGAAAGGAACTCAAGTTTCCCACTCCAGCATATCACCTAAAATCATGGTCATTATTTTAAAAAATTTGCTTTCCCATAGAGACAATGATGACAACACAGCATCGCTCCCTTTGGAAATTCTCAGCTTATTTCAAGCTGAGAATCTGCTGCTTGCCCTCTGTCTTTGCCTTGCCTTCTCCCAAGAGTGCCAGAGAAGAGCCAGTTCTGGCACCTTAAGCTTCTGGAGAGGAAGGACCTCCTCCAGGCTCAACGTGGAACAGCGGGAAGGTCTCTACAAAGGATGCTGGCTAAGGAACCACAGGCCTTGCCGGAGGGTAGCTTGTGAAGAAAAGAGACCAAGGCCAAGTCGCAGTTGGCCAATGATTCATCCATTCCGCCTGTTAGGGCGGTCCTGGGTTTCTCTGGGCCATCATCAGCGTCATCACTGACATTGTCACCACTGTATTGTGATGCTTTTGAGGGCCAGGCTTCTGGCTCTTGAATCCCTAGACCCTCACACAGGTCTGGACTGGACTAAGCACAAAATAAGTATCTGCCGTATTGAGGATCTGCCCTCAGCCTCCTCCCAAATACCAAAGTCCTTCCTGTCCTTGGTGGTCCTCATAAGAGTGTTGAGAAGATGGTATGAAATGAGGCAGGTGAAGGCAAAGCTGGCACACAGCAGGAGCTCTCAGACACTACCCGGCCCCTGCAGGCAGGAGGCACAGCCGCATCCCAGGTGAGCACAACCGGTGGGCATCCAGTGTGGAGGTGATGGCTCTGTTAACTCTCAGGTCCCCCAAGCTTACCTCAGCCTCACCAGGTCACCTGAACTTAACAACAGAACCAGAAACCACCCACCCACGGAGGGCTGTTCATTTTCATCCCCCTGTGGCTACGTATCATCCTTCCACGTCAGACGGATGCAGCCTGTTCAGAACCCACAGTCCCCCACCTACAGCAGCAGGTGGCTCAAGTGCCTAAGCAAAGAGTGAAAGTCTCAGCTGACGGGTGCTGCCCACCACTACATGGTCTTACAAACGGGGCATGTCGCCCAAGCAGCTCTGCCTGTTATTTCACTTTGACCTAGACAATAGATTTAACCACAAGCCACAGACTATTTAACATCTGTCCACCTTGGTAAGGTCTCTTCAAGATGAACAAGGCTGCTGCTGTCATTTGTATAAGCGAGGGAACAAAGATAGGCTGCCAGACTTAAGGACGAAATGTCCTTTCTCTTTATATCACAATGCTTGAGAGGCTGGGCTTTTGTGTGGCCTGAACAATTCATCAAATGCTTGTTTTAATCATTCCCCACGATGAGCTTTTAAACTCAAATTGCTTTTCTAATCTTTCTGGGGGAGATGAAAAAAATCTCCCAATGGGAAGAGTGACTTGAATGTCCATAAGGAATCAGCTCTTCCATTTTACAGACGAGAAAACTGAGGCTGAGAGGCCAAGTATCTTCCTGAAGCACAGAGGGGAGCAGAGGAGTCGGGAGTGAAACCCAAGTCTTCCAAGGCCACTTTCTATACTCTTTCCCTGAATTACACCATACACTCCATTCATTTTTAAATCACCACACAAAACAGATGGGTCCTCTTTCTCCTACTTCCTGGATGACGTTAACAGAGGTGACATTCTATAAATATCATGAATGAGCAATGGCAACAGCTCAGGAGCTGACCCCTGTGATGTAAAATTACTCATAGAACTGCACTAAGGAGCACTTGGTCCCCATAGGGCTGCAGTCCTGCCATCACTGAGGTTTTGTCTAGGGAGACCAGCTGCTGACAAAGTCATTACTGTTTTATTGCCTTACAATTAGGGATGGCCGTGGGTAACAACCAGGTTCTTTGGAAAACAAATCTATGCACAGTCTGTGCAGAAAATGACCATTAACCCCCTACCATTGCATATGTCTTTAGGAGGGCGTCTTTGCAAGATAAGAAATCAATGCAGTTGAATTGCATTGGCGCAACCAGGCGGGGGTTCCAGATGCAACCTCAGTGTGGCGGGTGCCAGGCAGATTGATAGAGGTCAACAAGCGTGCGGTCTGCTGGACCTGTTTCTCTGCTCTCTGTTTCCATCCTCAGCGCCTTGTCCCATTGGGTTATAAATGCCTGCCAGCCTCTGGCACCTTAACCAACCTCCCCAGAGTCTAGAGCATGGGACGGAAACACTTTGCTGGATGCACAGCTGTCCTGTGGGATACCTGGCGGTATGGGTCAGAGGGAAAAGGGTTGCTGCCCCGTCTCGTCTCTGAACCCACATAAATAGGGTGACCAGATTCTAACATCTGTAAGGCCGGACAACATGGCCGGGGGGCGGAGCGGGGGCGGAGCAGGGGCGGAGCCTGACAACAAGGCAAACTTTGATAAGCAGTTCTCGATAATCACTTCTCAGCAATTATTTATTACAGTTTAACATTATAAAATTAACAAAAATAATATAAAACTCATATTCTGGAGAAATAGCCATATGGCGGCCAAAAACCGTATATTCCCTTCTTGTTCTCCAGCCCGTTCGTGCATTCTTTCCAAAAATCGGGACTTTTTTAAAACGCAGCGGGACTCGGGACAAATTATTGAAAAGCGGGACTGTCCCGCCATAATCGGGACGTCTGGTCACCCTACACATAAAGCGCGAGTGCAGCTCCTTCTCTCTTCCTGTTTGGTGTCATCAGAGTTTATCAGAGCCACGTAGAAAACAGCCACTGGCCCAGTCCAAATGCCTCAGCTTTGTGATTATATGTTTTGCTAGAAATCCTGCTTCCTACTCTTATAATACTTACGTCTGCATCCAGAGCTTAGAGCGACTCCCGCAATACAGTGGGAACCGAACTGCTCTGGAGGGCGCAAGTCCCAGGGATGGACTGGATGCCATAAATCCCACCAGCACGTGGCCCAGATGGGTGATGAGGATGTCAGTGTGATGTCTCAGCACTTAGCACTAGGGACTGAAACAAACAACAGAGTAGCCCTGGATAAATACTCTGACCTCAGGTACTTCATCAGCACGGTCACGGAGGACAAAATGCAGCGGCCAGGACCCAAGTGTGCAGTGCAGTCCCCACCTCCACGCCTGCCGCTGACACCAGCACCAGGCACTCTGGCATGTTGGACGGTGAGAGCGCCGCACTCTCAGCCCTTGCTTTATTTATTTATTTATTTTTTATAGACAGAGTCTCAATTTGTCACCCTGGGTAGAGTGCTGTGTCGTCACCGCTCACAGCAACCTCTAGCTCTTGGGCTTAAGCGATTCTCCTGCCTCAGCCTCCCAAGTAGCTGGGACTACAGGTGTCCACCACAATGCTCAGCTATTTTTGTTGTTGTTGTTGTTGTTGAAGTTTGGCCGGGGCCGTGTTTGAACCCACCACCCTCAGTATATGGGGCTGGGGCCCTACCCACTGAGCCACAGGCGCCACCCTCAGCCCTTGCTTTAATATAAGAATTCTCACCACAAATGTCTGCCTCCCCTGTGAATTTTCTCCTTTGAGAGACAAAGCTGCAACTTTGGGATCCCATGAGCACAGGGGAGTGGATGATTTGTTCAACCCGCCCATAAAGTTACTTGCGAGAAGCAGCCATTGCAGGAAGAGAGGAGAGTCCTTGCAACTACCTAAGGCCAACACCACAGCTCCAAAACACAGCCTGGGAGAAGGAAGTCTGACCTTCAAACCCACCGAGAGGCAGGTGGAGTGAACAGCTGAGCCACGCTGAGGGGCATGGCATGGGCAGAGTCCCCCACCCCAGATAACAGGGCAATGTCATTTTATTTACCTTTGCAGGGTTTTTTCTCTAATTTTTGTTGGTGGTGGTAGTGGTGTTTTGAGACAGGGTCTCTCTCTGTCGCCCAGGCTGGAGGGCAGCAGTATGGTGATAGCTCACTGTAACTCCAAATCCCTGACTCAAGCAATCCTTCTGGCCACACACTCCTAAGTGGCTGCAACTACACGTACTTATCACATGTGGGTAATTTTTGTCTTTAAGTTTTTGTAGTGGGCAGGGGCTTGATATGTTGCCCAAGCTGGCCTTGAATTCCTTGGCTTCAAGTGATCTTCCCACCTGGGCTTCCCAAAGTCCTGGGACTGTAGGCGTGAACCACCACACTCTGAGTCTTTTTCCTTTTATTGAAGGGTGCTTTGAGAAAGGTCTCACATAGCCAGCTTCTGTATTTGCTGTAAACCCACTGTCACACCCATCGTCAAAATGTTACCAGTATCACATCTGGATGATAACTTTTACATTTAGTGCCAACCACATCGTAAAATAATGCACAACATTACACAACTACTGCCTTTACAAAGACTTTTCAGTGGCCTAGGAATAAAAATAAACCCACAGTAGGGCAGGCACTGAGAAAGCAAAAAGTGTATCTTCACATAAAGTTTGAAGCTGTGAGTGGCCATCAAGTGCAGCAGAACCCTGATCACTGCTCTGCACCCTACTCGGCGTCAGCCTGCGATCTTCCATAATGAACAGTGTAGAGGAGGCAGCACCCGCAGCTCAGTGGGCAGGGCACCGCCACATGCACCGAGGCTGGTGGGTTCAAACTTGGCCTGGGCCTGCTAAACAGCAATGACAACTGCAACAAAAAAAATAGCCAGGCATTGTGGCAGGCACCTGTAGTCCCAGCTACGTGGGAGGATGAGGCAAGAGAATGGCTTAAGCCCAAGACTTTGAGGTTGCTGTGAGCTGTGATGCCACAGCACTCTACCGAGGGCAACATAGTGAGACTCTGTCTCAGAAAAAAAAAGTAAAAGGAGACAAGGAAATACAATAAAATATTACCTGTGTTTAATACTGGGTAGTAGGATTAGCAGTGATTTTTGCTTTTTCTTGTTTATCTTAGTATGCATTTAAAATATTCTCCTTTATACTAAAAAGCCAGGCTATTTTTAAAAATTGTGCCATGAACATTTAGATTTTCCTGAAAATGTATCTCCTCCTCCTCCTTTTTCTCATCCCCTGCCTTTCTCATTCCCTCCTTCTCCTTCTTCCTGACAAAAAAAAAAAAAAAAAATTATATAACCCAGAATGTTTTCTTTGTTGTGCTGGCTCAGAAAGGGTAATGATGTTACCGCTTAGAAAGGGTAATGATGTTACCGCGTAGGGTGAGCTTGCTTCTCCCCTTCTCCTGGCTGTCAGATTCCATCTCTAGCTATTACCTGTGTAAGAATCACACCATCCATGTATGACCCCCTGTCATTCACAGAAGCCCCCAAGTCCTTTCTGGAACAGGACAGGAAGAGGCTGGCAGAACTAGATGGAAGGGACGCCCCCGGTCCACCCCTCCACTGGCAACCTGCACCTCTGAGTGGCACGGCCTACATGCACTGGGTACTGAGCGCTCAATCCCTCCCGTGGTGGCTTTGGGTATCCACGCTGGGCAGCAGCTCCTGGCCACTTCCCCACTGGATGGTTTATCGCTCACTGTACAACTGTCCTCCTAGCCACAGCAGCTCAGAAGGAAGGGCTGGAGCCCCTCCACCCCCACCACGGAGCATTCTTTGAGTCTCATCAGGGCTATCATATCTACCCTCAATACACAGAAACAGCCCCTCTGCCACTGCCATCTCCTCATCTATCCAACGAGGGGGCAGAGAGAGAATCCTGTCTTCATTCCCTCTAAAAACATGATCCTCCAGATTTGCAAAGGGTATTTTAGCTTCTCTGCAAAGGTTATTTTAGCTTCTCGGAGAGAGGTACCCCACAGACATGACATACTAAAATTACTTTTACAAGCTCCCCCGAGGGCTCCAGCTCAGTAACCTGGAAGGTTCCATCAGGGAGCTCCTTTTACTATGACAGCAGCACAAGCCATCAGCAAGTGCCAGGTTCCGTGATTTTTTTTTTTTTTTTTTTTTTGCAGAGTGCTTGCTTTTAACACCAAAATGATCCCCCTTAACTTCTTTGCCTATAGAAACCCCCCCCTTTTAAAGGAGAATTTCTCAAAATGCAGTTTACACACCACTTCTAAAGAGGAGCATGGGGCAGATGCTAACATGCAGAGTCCCAGGCCTCGGGCCCAACCTCCTGACTCTGCAATGCTGGGAATGAGACCTGGGCATCCTCATTTTAGCTTTTCTGGAGATGGTGTTCTTCGCCCATGCACAGCCTCTGCTTTGCAGCCTGGGACCCTTTCCATGCCCCCAGGGTCCCGCTGCCACTCTGCCAGCTGGTATCATCTCCTCTCTGAGCCTTTCTGGACTTTGTACTTTGCACTACACAGCTTAGGACCTGACTCCATATCTCTCGCTATTGTATATGGTACAATTCCCCCCAACATTATAACCTCAAGGTAACGAAGGCCTACATCTCCTGTGCATTCTAAATGCCCAAATCCACGCCCGTTTATCAGGGACACAGAAGGAACGAAAACTCTGGCTTCTCAGGCACCTCAAATGGCTTTGCTGGGTGCAGAATACACCAAAGTCCCTGACACATGTGTGGGCAGCATGAAATCACTGCTTAAAAAATATGGAAACAGATCCCAAAGGTCAATGAGAACAAAGAAATAAATGGCAAGTGCTATTGAGATGGGCACATTTTTATAGTCCAGAAACTCGCACTCTGAAATGTAGTTTGTTGCAGTTTTTTTTTTTTTTGACCAGGGCTGGGTTTGAACCCACCATCTCCGGTATATGGGGCCTGAGCCACAGGCACTGCCCTGAAATGTAGTTTAAAAACATAAACAATATCTAGAAGGTACATAAGTGGACACTGTGATCCCTAACAGTTGTCTTTTCTACTATAAAAAGGATTTCAACACCATAAAACAACAAAAGGCAGAAACTAGATTAAAGTGAAAGGGGATATAAACGGGCCACTATGCAGCCCCTTGACTTTGCTCAAGGAGGAGGTGCCCTGCTAGGTTTACAGGCTAACCACTCAAATCAACACGATTAGAAACAAACAAACAGACAGAAATCCTGGAAAGTGACTGTCTCCTGCCCAAAAGTAGGTTTAGTTGTTTTTTTTTTTTTTTCCAGGAAAACTAACTTGTTCAGGGAACTAAAAGAACATTGCCTCTATTCCATGAGCAAACTGCCAAGTCAGAGAAAGGATTTCCATGTAGCCAGAGGCTTGGGGAAATAATTAAAAATCAGGATGAAGGTATTAGATAGACTAAAATTGTTTCTTCAGAGGCAATTGTCCAGCCAAGTCTGTAATCAAACCTCTGAAATATTTTGGACCAGCCCTGTAATAAAAGGAGTCTGGACAAGAAAAGAGAAGGGACAAAACTGCCAATCCCTGCCACACGCCTTCATGCCTGTCCCCCCCATCCCCCGTGGAGGGCAGTGTCCGCCTCACTTCCCCATTCACGTGGCCAGAGAGAGCTGTGCACACTTCTCTCTTAGTTTCCTAGCTGTACCATAAATCATCTCTGCAGCCTCCCATTCTTGTCTAACTCACAAACTTCCCAACAATAGCAACCAGACATTGGGCTTTGTATCTCCAATTCCTCCCAAGAGCCTGGGCTACAGAGGAAGCATCCGGAATGTCTGGGTGTTCCTGAAAGCTTCTCTGATCACAGCCACTGCTGTCAGGCTCCATTCTGTGATGTCACACTGCGTGTTTAAGACTGTGGGACACAATTTTAGCCCAAGAATATGGGGAAAAGGGAGAGGCAGGGGAGGGAAAGGGGGAGGATGGGTGGAGGGAGGGTGATTGGTGGGATCACACCTATGGTTCATCTTATAAGGGTACATGTGAATTTTTCTAAATGTAGACTATAAATGTCTTAACACAATAACTAAGAAAATGACATGAAGGCTATGTTAACCAGTTGGATGAAAATATTTCAGATTGTATATAAAAACAGCACACTGTACCCCATGTTAATGTACACAGCTATGTTATGTATGTTAATGTACACACTGTACCCCATATTAATGTACACAGCTATAATTTAATTAAAAAAAATACTATGGGACAGCTCAGCCACCTCAGGGGCACTGACGTGGACTTCACGGCCCCTGCTCAGGACAGCCTGTAGCATCTATCACCCTCTTCGTAACTGCTCAGCTCTTCATGGCACTGTCCCTCAGCTGGAGGTGCCCAGACTGTGACCTCGAGTTCCAAAGCTCTGCTTCACAAGTATGATTCTCATAGACCATTGATTTCAACACCAAAAATAAGATATTATTCTAGACTGTGCAGGGCGTGTGGGTGATGAACGCAGCCTGCAGAGGTGGCCCCAGAGCCACATAATTTTATTATGCCCCAATATGACAATGTTTATTTGTCTTCAGGCATATTTATCGTCAGAGGCAAGAAGAACGGTCAGATGAAGGACATAGAGACACAGTAAGACGTGGGCCTGGGGCTCCTCTTTTAGTCCCCATGGGGACCAGGATGACAGGGAGTGGGGGAGCAGGGAGCAGTGGGCTCTGGTGGCTCTGAGTCAGGGCTCTCTGTGATCAATGTCCAGCTCTGTCACTTAGTGGCATGGTGAGATGGCTCCACTGCCTGAATCTTACTTTTCTTATCTCTAAAATAAAGTAAGAACAGCCAACCATGAGACTTGAGTGACAATTAAATTGGATAATATATACAAGTCACCATGATGCCCTCATTCGATAACTCAGTACATCCAAGTAATGTGTTTGAACAGAGAAATAAGATAAAAGCTTTCACTGTCCATCCTGACTCTCTGCTGAATCTGTCGTCATAGCCACAGTGACCATGATGGCGATAATAACCACCATGACTCCAGCCTCCCGTGTGCCAGGCTCTGTCCTAAATGCTGCACGTGGTTTGGCCCATTCACTGCTAAGACATGCCACCGAGATAGTTATTTGCATTGTCGACACCTCTAAGCTGAGGGATGAGGCAGAGAGGGGTCACACCACTACAGGAGGTGGGGCTGGACTCAGTCCTGACTGTGCCCTATTCACCACCCTCGGCCTCTTATATCCACCTTGGGAAAGGGGGAAATAGAGTAGAAAACAATGAAGAGCTCAGGTTGACTGAATGCTCGTAATGCTTCAGGGATCACGTAAAGTACTCTTGATGCTTCTTGACATGCGTGTACTGTTGAATATTCAGATGAGTCTGATGTAGAGGTTACATTCACCTGTTCAAATGAGCCAGGATTTGAAATCCAGCATTCTAATACCAAAGTTCATGGGCTTAGCTGCTCTACTCCGCAGACCCATTTCAATTAGGCAGCGATGGTCAAGGCCACACAGTTTTTGTATACAGCTTCAAACCCATAGTCAGAGGCGCCATGGCTGGGTGAGAAGTGACAGCTACTGGTTGCCTGAGACTCCGCACATGCAGGGGCCCTGCCACAGGCACATTGCTGACACAGGATGAGGCAGCAAGTGGGCCAGTGGGCCCCAGCTGAGCTGTCCCTTTCCATGGGCCAACCTGGGTGTAATGGAGGGTTGGTCCTTCCCAGGATGCCCCCACCTGCCTCTCGTGCAGCTGACACAAGGCCGCTCCTGTGGAGCCCCTGGGCATTTTTTAATAACTGTACTGATTCACACAGGGTTTGGCTTGAAGAACAATTTTTTTGCCTTCTCTTTTTTATTGCTCTCACCAGACATTCCATTAGGATTTTGTTTGCGAACAGTTCTCAGAAACAGCTCTGCTCCATAAGGAGGCTTGGTTTTAGCCAGAGAACTGGGATGTGGTGGGTACGGGAACGGTACCTCTCCTCTCTCTGGGCACCCAATTCTTTCTTCACATGGATGACGGTTCTAAAGGGGGCTGGGGGTGTGAACAACCATGTCCTTCAGATCCAGAAGCAAATTCCTCATGTCAGTTCACAAGGCCGGGTATCGGGAAGCTGGCTGCGGAGTGCCCTGGCTTTAGACATTCTGAAGCCGGGTCTGGATGTGAGTGGAGAGGTCGGCCACACACTAAGGGAACCAAAAGAATAGCTGCTACTTTGCAGCATCACTGAGTAAGCCCAGCTACAGAGCACCCCGCACACACAGGGGTTCAAGGCAGCCCAGATCTGTATCAGTCTGCTCAGAGCAGCCCACACACGCAGGGGTCCAGTGCACCCCGCACACGCAGGGGTCCAGTCCAGCCCAGATCTGTATCAGTCTGCTCAGAGCACCCCGCACACGCAGGGGTCCAGTCCAGCCCAGATCTGTATCAGTCTGCTCAGAGCACCCCGCACACGCAGGGGTCCAGTGCACCCCAGATCTGTATCAGTCTGCTCAGAGCACCCTGCACACGCAGGGGTCCAGTGCACCCCAGATCTGTATCAGTCTGCTCAGAGCACCCCGCACACGCAGGGGTCCAGTCCAGCCCAGATCTGTACCAGTCTGCTCAGAGCACCCCGCACACGCAGGGGTCCAGTCCAGCCCAGATCTGTATCCCTCTGCTCAGGCCGCCCCAGCAAAGAACTGCAGACTGGGGGACTGCAATCTGAGCACAAGGTGTCCGCGAGGTTGGTCTCTTCAGAGGACTCTCCCCAGCCGACAGGTGGCATCTTCCGTGTCTTCACACGGTCTCGCAACGTCTCGTGTCCAAATTCCTCTTCTTCGGACACCAGTCCTCCTGGACCAGAGCCCACCCCAGTGACCACATTTTAGCTTAATGACTTCTCTAAAGGTCCTATCTCCAAATTCTGTTACATTTTGAGGTACTGAGGGGTCAGGACTTCAGCATATGAATTTGGAGGGGGGACACAGTTCATCCTATAAGACTCCAGGCTCTATCTCGCCTAAATTCATCTTCTTCCCACTTGCAAAATACATTCACCACATCCACAAGCCCCCGAAATCTTAACCCAGTCCAGCATTAACTCTAAGCCAAACTCTCATCTAAATCTCAGCTGCACCAGGTGTGGGGGAGACGGGAGGCGCGAGCCACTCTCAGGCCGTGGGGCTTAGCTTTCTTTGGGTCACATACCCCAGATGTGGGCAGCTTCTTCTGAAGCACTGAGTTTCTCCCCACTGCTCCCTTGCCCAGAACCACGGGAGAGTGGCCAGGTGCTCCCTATGACGTCCACCCAGCAGACAGGAGGCCTTCTGGTCAGTGGTGTACCGGCCAGTCCCAGGTACCACTGGGAGGCTGGGCCAGACTGTGGCAGAGGCCACCGGGGCCTCTTCTTCCCTTTCCTTACTGACAGGACTCCCTGGGTTGTTGAGAGGGAGCCACTTGTCCCCCCAGAATATATTCCAAGCTTCCCTTACAGAGAGGGCCTCCAATGAGACAGAAGCAGGAGCCAGTGGGCAGGGCTCCCAGGAAAGCTCTGGGAGGGGCCTAACTCATCATCCCCCCCACCTGGAGGACAGATGTGACGATGAGACACCAGAAACCAGCCCTGAGGAGGACGGAGCAGACAGACCAGAGGAGCCTGTGGCTGTGGCGATATCCCCTCGCCGCCCTCAGACTGTGGACTTCTGGAATTCACGTGAAGTGCCAGGAAAACAGTGACCGGTCTGTTTACACGATTACCATTCCAGGCCTATATTAGCAGAGTCATTACAAAGAGCCATCTGACCCCAGGCCCGATGGCCCGTGCTGTGGCCTACATTCAGGACTTAATTACTCGTGGCTTTCATGGGACAGTTTTTCTTTGAAGAAGCAGGGGAGCTACACGGAGAGATTTCAAGCAGCTAATCTCCCTCTCCCTATCAAACAGCAGTATGGGGACACCAGGACAGAGGACAGGAGGTGGCCACAGACAGGCAGGAAGGACTCCGTGGGGAAGAAGAGGGAGAGGACAGGCAAGCTGGGGAACCACGGGGAGGTTGGGAGGCCCCTCTGGCGCTGGTCCCTGCAGCCAGAGCTCCTGATGGACAGACCACGCCAGCTCTCCGGGGCCGATGGCGACCACACGTGCTCCATCACTCGGAGCTCTCTGCCCTGGTTCCTGTCCCTCCTCTGAATGGCTGGTTTCATGGAAAAGTAAACGTACTATGAGAAATAGATCAAAGCAGGAATGGCATCCCATGCACAGACTCTGAAACCCACAGACAAGAACCGCACAGTGGGAGGCAGAATCAGACAATGTTCCCTAAGTTCTGTTTGGCTGCACCATGGGCTGAATTGTGTCCCCCTAGAATCATGCTGAAGTCCTAATCCCCAGCTCCTTGTAACACGAGCCGCCTTAGAGATAGGGTCGTCACAGATGTAATCAGTTAAGATGAGGTCACCCTGGAGTTGGGAGGGTCCCTAATCCAACATATGTGGAGTCCTTGACAGGCAGGTGATGACACAGAGACTCAGAAGAACACAGCGCGAAGTCGTGAGGATGGAGGCAGAGAGGGGAGGGGTGTATCCAAAGGCCAGGGAATGCCCAGCATTGTGGCAGCCACCAGAAAGTGGAAGACAGGCCTGGAACAGACTCTGCCTCAGAGCCCTCAGAAGGAACAATCCTGCCCACACCTTGACTTGGATTTCTAGGCTCCAAATGTATGAAACAAAAAATGTCATTATCTTAACCCATCCAGTGTGGGGGGATTTGTTTATGGAAGCCCTAGAAAAATAATCCACCCTGTATTTCCTAAACTTTCCCTTCACTGGTGAAGTCGTAGTTCCAGTTTGGAGACTTTTTTTTTTCCTTTTTAAGTCAAAACCCAAGATTTGTAATAAAAACACTAATGAAGTTAATTTTTTCAATAGCAATTAAACCTATCTTGGGCCTCAGGATAAATACATGCCTTTCCATACACTAGAGTAGAGGAGTTTATTGAGAGAGACATGGGCTGTTGCTTCTCTCACTTAATTGAACCTACTTTAAAATGATGCGAAGAAAAATTAGACCTTTTCTAAGTTTTGTCTAACTGCTCCCTGCACACTGTATGGGATGGGCTAATGAAATGTCACCCCACATGTAGTTCTGGTATAAAATTTCTTCTTACTGGGTTTGATATGAGCCTCATCTCATGAAATGCTACCATATTAACTGATGATCATAAACATACTCATTAAAATAAGGCTATTCGAGGCTCGGCACCTGTGGCTCAAGTGGCTAAGGCGCCCCCCACATACACCTAAGGTGGTGGGTTCAAATCCAGCCCGGGCCCGCCAAAGAACAATGACGACTGCAATCAAAAAAATAGCCGGGCGTTGTGGCGGGCGCCTGTGGTCCCAGCTACTTGGGAGCCTGAGGCAGGAGACTCGCTTGAGCCCAGGAGTTGGAGGTTGCTGTGAGCTGTGATGCCACAGCACTCTACCCAGGGGGACAGCTTGAGGCTCTGTCTCAAAAAAAAAAAAGGCTATTCTATTAAATAAAAGGGACAGTGTAGGTATTAAAGTTTCAGGTGAAATTTTACTTACTTACGTGAACACAGATTGAAAGGAAGAACTATGAGATCCCCAACTGTTTACATTCATGATATTCCAGTGGTCAGATAATCTATCTAGAAAATAATTCTCATCTAATAAAATAAAATTCAAAACTTCATATAGATACATAGAATTGTTACCAAGGATCCTAGCATTTTTAATTAAAGTCCTTAAAATAAAATGATGTTCCAAAGAAAAGAATTTTAAACATACGTGTCCAGGCTGGGGTCTGGATTCTCCCCTGAACTGTGTCTATGGTAGAATCACAGATAAAATATATAATGACCAATAAAATGTGAATCTCATACCAACAGTGAATGTTGGTTTTAGAATAAGTATGTCCCATGCAACGTTTGCTATATAATTATACTGAGAATTTGTATTGCGTTGATCCGAAGTTAAAATAAAACTGGGCGCCCTATATTTTTATTTGCTAAATCTGGCAACCCTCCTCTAAAAGTATAGGTGAAAAGCTGAGTCACTGCCCTAAGTAAGTTCCGCAGATGCTAACGGAGCTCTTGATGCAGAAAGAGAGAAAACCAGTAAAACCTCAGGCAGAGCTGGAGGTTCCCTCCACAACCTCAGGGCTGGCGCTGATGCCTTCTCTCCAATGAGAACAAAGGAACGAACCCAAAGCACGATCCTGGATTTGCTTTGCTTTTCTGTCAAGTTTCTAGAACCACCCCCACGAGTCTGTATTTGACCTTGTGTGGAACTGGTTTGTGAGACAAGGAAGGCTTTCTATGGTTTAGGAAATTCTAAAGCTGTTCTTTACATGGATGAGTTCTGGTTTTCTTCTATAAGTGCCATAGATTGCTTCCCATCTTTAAAAAAAAAAAATTGAATCTTTGGAAATTCTTGGAGTGGGCAATTTTGAGACTACGTACCTGACCAGAAAAGAGCAGGTGAGCATCTCCTGTTCAGGTCAGGTCTGACTGCAGGGTCCCCGGCCCACATCAGCCCACGTCAGCCCACGTCAGCCCATGTCAGCCCACGTTGGCCCACGTTGGCCCACGTCAGCCCACATCAGCCCACGTCTACCGCCTCTTACTGAGAATCTTTCTCACTGTTTCCATCTCCACCTTCTTCATCACTAGCTTCTTCTATCAGGTGCCTTCTATTCCCAACCACAGGCTTGTGCTGCTAACCCCTCTTATCTATAAATGGTTTTACAAGAAGACCATTTCCCTCTTGTGAGTGCAGGCAGGCTGGGGCTACACTAGGAGCGTGTCTTGGGTATTCTTCATTTTGACTCTAGGTCATTGCTCTTGCCCACCACCAAGCCTCTGTCCGTGGCCAAGCCCCTTCCCACCAGTCTGTGGCCTCATAGGCCCATAAGATTCTTAGAGAATGGCTGCCCATTAAAATATGCTACCAAAGTTACTGTTCTTCTCAATCTTGGATTAAATAGATTCATAAATTTATCAATTTCTAGGTAACAAATTACCACATATACAGAGGTTTACAGCAGTTTTGCATGAATGATCTCACAGTTTCCGGGGGTCAGGGATGTGCACATGGCTTTACTGAGTCCTGTGCTCAAGCTCTTACAGGGCTGCAATAAAGAGTTGGCCAGGGTAAGTTCTCATCAGGAGGCTGGACCGGGGAAGCATTTGGTTCCAAGCCCACACAGGGTTATTAGCAGCATTTATTTTCTAGTGGTTATAAAAATGAGGGCCTGGCCCTTTCTGACTACTGACAGGAGCTTGTTCTCAGCAACTAGAGGCAGCCCATAGTTTCTTGCCATTGGGCTTCCTCATTGTGTCAGGAAGCAAGGACAGTCCCCCTAATGTCTGCTAGGAAGAAGAAATCTTACATAATGTAACCACAGGAGCTACAGCCCTCATTTTGCCATATTGTATGGGTTAAAAGCAAGACACAGGTTCCACCTATCCTCAGGGGTAAGGGATTAGATGAAGGGGTAAACACCAGTTCAGCCCTTGATCTACAAGCAGGTAGCAATTTAAATATTTTAACGTAGATTCCAAGTGCAGGGAGCAATACTACAGAACATGTGCACGGCTTTGGTCTCTTCCTACTTGGCGTCTGATTTTTGAAGAACAACCACTTACTGTCCTCAAAAACCTTAGCTCTTAGAGAACTGTTTGGTTGTATAATCTATTTTAGGAGGGCTCACAGGCCCACAGTCTGGAAAGGAAGTTTAAAAGGACCCAGGCTATATGAGAAAGTTTTAGTCTCCAGGTCCCCAGTGTTCAAAGTTCAACTTCAAAGATAACTTTCACTACAGTGCCCATGGCAGAGAGGTTGGTAAAAATCAATTTCTTTTCACTTTCTGCGAGAGGTTAGTGTAGTGTGATTTCTCCTGGTGTTAGTGGGGTCCTCTGAATTCTCAACCACAGCAGTTGGTATATGTTATGTGGGGGATCCTCATGGTCAGAGAAACAGCCAGCGGGCAACAGTCACACCCAGGGCGCAGCAGCAGGGAAGCCACCGTCTGCACGGCACAGGGGCTGCCATCAGGACTGACACCACGTTTCATTTCTGTCTCCTGCACAGCTCTGCCTTCTCTTATTCCACCCCCAGCCCTCTGCACAGCGGCTTCTCACGGCTCAGCTCTCCACTCCCAGGTCAGCTCCTGGACAGGCTATGCTGAACACACAGACGGCCCTGTGTCACTGAGGGGCTTCCATTGTAGCAGCAGCGGCAGCATGTGTCTGGGTCCCTGAAGCCATCTTGATCCATTTTTCACTTTTTGTCACTGGTCTCATTATTCCTCTATAAGCCCCATATCTGCCTTTCCCATGGGGAGGTCCTTGGTGCTGGGAAGGGGCCTGGCACCCGGGAGGCACCTGGTGAACATCTAGGGTGAGTGAATAACTGGAGTGGGGCCCAGAGTGCACGGTAGAGCCCCCCCCAGCCCCGGGCCACTTTGGAAGGGACCCTGGTGGCAGCTTCTACACCTAACTGTGCATGGGGTATATGTGTGTGTGAGAGAGAGTGTGATATTTGCATTTATGGTCATCAGAGAAATTACCTTGAAACTTTTTTTTCTTGTGGTATCATCTGATTTTCATAGTAGTGGCCTCATAGCAGAAGTTAAAAATTGATCCCTCTTCTTCCATTTTTTTCTAAAGACAGAATCTCACTTTGTCACCCCGGGTAGAGTGATGTGGCATCACAGCTCACAGTGACCTTCAACTCCTGGGCTCAAGTCTCAAGTAGCTGGGACTACAGGTGCACATGCCTGGCTAATTTCTCTATTTTTAGTAGTGACAGGGTCTCGAACTCCTGAACTTAAGCATTCCTCCCAGAGTGCTAGGATTACAGGTGTGAGCCACCATGCCCGGCCTAACTGTGTGTGTTTTGAGCCAAGTCCCACATCTATCTCTCCTCATATTGACTAGAGTCTATTTCAAAACCATAGAGACTCAGTTTTTACCCTTCTACATTGGGAAGAATCTTGAGTGCTACTAGTGTGGCCTGAGCCAGTCCCACAGTGCACAGGGATGGAGCCTGTACCTGCTGGACATGACATGGGGCAATTCTTCAGAAAGTTAAGAGGTTTCAATGGCGGGCGGTGCCTGTGGCTCAAAGGAGTAGGGCATTGGCCCTATATGCCGGAGGTGGCAGGTTCAAACTCGGCCACAGACAAAAACTGCAAAAAAAAAAAAAAAAAAAAAAGGGTGGTTTAAATGGCGGGGGGTGCATTTGGATCAAAGGATTAGGGCTTTGGCCCTTTATGCCGGTGGTGGCAGTTTAAAAATCGGCCAAATAAAAAAACTGCAAAAAAAAAAAAAAAAAAAAGGGAGGTTTCAATGGTGTGGACCTGTCTGGCGGCACTTGGAAAAAATGTGAATTGCCAGGTTGATACGGAATGGCACGTTTGTGTTAAAGTCTTTAGCAATGACAAGCCCCTCACCTGTGGGGAAGCTGAGCTCCAGTGTGGGCCCGCCACATACCTCGGCCAATCTGACGCCAGAAGAAACCAAGCTCCAGAACCCAGGGTGTCTCCAGCTGGCCATAAAAGGCAAATATAAGTTCAAATGTGGGGCAGTAACTGGGTGACAGTGAATGCCCCCCCGATAGCTGTGCGGTGAGATGCTCTGACACAGTTCTAGGTCAGTCCATAGCACGAGAAGAAATAGGACCTTCACCTCCCCCAAATTTGAGAGGCTGAAGAGCACGTGGGTTCCTGTGTTTGCCTGTGCAACTCTGCCTTTGCTCCTGGCATCCTCCTTCCTGCTAGGAGCTGACCTGTCCCTCCTGAAGGGCTCTCCACAATCGGGGTGGGATTCAGGGAAAGGGACTTGTCTCCTCTGCCACCTGCACTGAGAGTCTAGTGGTAGCAGTGAAAGGTTGCAAGGGGGCTAGAAGGAGCCACAGGGCTAACATTTACTCCCCGGCCGGGCTCTGGGGCTGAGGACTTAGAGCAGCACCCCCATCATCACTATTGAAAGAGATCACAGCTATGCGCGAAACTCACGGCAGCGCCTCCAAAATGCTAAGCTGTTTTGCTATGCAAGTCACAGCTTTCTTTGTGAGGAGCCCAGTGCAAGGAACAGGGGTTAATTCATCACTGCCATGCCAAAAAATGCAATATTTCTATTACAGTCCTGTTTTACTCTCGGGCTCAAATAGGAAAAGGGAGGCACTGCAGAAGGCTGAGCACTTTGTGACAATGTCAAGTTTAGGTTCTGTGATGGCAAACACTACACACTCAATGAGGCATTCTGACATTTAGTAATTAGTAACTGTGTCAGCTCTGAAACACTCAGTGAAACGACTTCTCAAGGTAGAACACACAAGAAAAACGCACGGGATAAAATACTAACACACTGACTCTGCAGAAGCTACCAAACAGCCCAACTCATTTTCCGATAAACCTGGGAATATGAGCCCCTCAAGAAAACCAAGACTCCATTGGATTTAATTTTGCATGCCTAGCAATTAGCATAAGGCACATCCGAGTTCAATACATGTAAAGAGGGTCCGCAAAGAATCACCGAGACCAACGTTGGCTGCAAAGCTGCCGATAATGGAGAGGGCTGAAAATAAAACACACCAAAATTTCTCGAAACAAGGGCTTCGATAATCATATTTGGATCACCGTATACAATGCAACCATTGAAAATCACATCACACTCTTTAAGAATAGTTAAGGGTAAATGGAAACTGCTCCTAGTGTTACCTTAAAATTTAGCAAACATACAAGCCCATATTATATCTGCATAGCAGGCTTTTCATGGGCAAACACCTGCTAGCATGTACACCAGAATAAAATGTGAACAATAGTTCTGTGTGGGGGAGATGCAGATGGCTTGAATTTTCTGACATATACCCCTTGGCATTTAACCAAGTGGCTATAATGACCCTATCGGCTCTTTTTTTTTTTTTTTCCAGTTTTTGGCCGGGGCTGGGTTTGAACCCACCACCTCTAGCATATGGGGCTGGTGTCCTACTCCTTTGAGCCACAGGCACCACCCCCTATCTACTCTTTGAACTGAAGGATAATGAGCACATGAACAGCCCCATGAGGATTTCAAGAATGATCTCTCTGTGATCTCACACAGAACCATCCCTATGCAGTTTGACTGAAGCATGTCCAAAAGTTCTTCTGTCCCAAATGGTACTTCACTGCCACACTGCCAGCATCATTGCTCTGGGTTAGACACTATCTCCAGCCAGTGAAAATACACCTACTTTTCATGGAAGGGAAACATACTAACACATGAGTATAACGAGTGAGGGAGCTGTCAGCTAACAGAAAGCACGTCTCTAAGAAAGCTGGGGTGGGGACACTTCAGTCAAGATTAGGAAGTGGAAGGCAAGTGGTCCGAGAGATCTTTAATAGCTTCTCCAAGTGCCAAGTGACTGCTGAGTCCCTTAGGAAACTGTTAAGATGCGGATGAAATTCAGGAGGTCTGGGTGGAGCCCAAGAACTTGGCTTTCTGGCTTCACGCCCGTGGCTCAAGTGGCTAAGGCTCCAGCCACATACACCTAAGGTGGTGGGTTCGAATCCAGCCTGGGCCTGCCAAACAACAATGACAGCTGCAACCAAAAAGAAAAAAAAAAAAATAGCCGGGTGTTGTGGCGGGCGCCTGTGGTCCCAGCTACTTGGGAGGCAGAGGCAGGAGACTCGCTTGAGCCCAGGAGTGGGAGGTTGCTGTGAGCTGAGATGCCACAGCACTCTACCCAGGGGGACAGCTTGAGGCTCTGTCTCAAAAAAAAAAAAGAACCTGGCTTTCTCACAAACCCTCAGGATGCCCAGGTCACTGGTCTGCCCACCCTGTGGGTAGCAAGGTGCATAGGGGGCCCCCGCAATCTTCCTCAAGAGCCAGAACTGTCCAAGCAGGCAGTGAAAACAGCAGGCTGTATCTGTACTCCATCTGGAGCAAAATCAGGAACCACTGCAGGCATTTTGTTGCTTTTTGAAGGATTCGATCCGACCTCCTTCTCTCACAAAGAGCTTCCCAAGAACTCAGGGATTTATAGGTTCCCCTGGGGGAGCGCACGCAGCTTGCATGGTTATTTTCGTCTGGGCTGGAACTTGGTGTGATGGTGCCGGTGTGTGGAGCCGCGGAGAGACGCAGGCTAGTCAGGCCTCTGCTCAGGAAGTAGCTGGTGCTTTCAGCGGACGGGCAACAAAGTGTTAAGGTCAAGCCTGAAGGAACTCACCGCTTGTTAAGCAGCCCAGCTCAGACACAACGCATGTGCTGGTCCTTCCAGGTGATGCTGGCAGGGACGCTCTGTCCTGGTCATTCTTCTAAACTTATCTCCGCTGATGTGTGTACGTATGTGTGTGTATGAGAGAGAGAGAGCGAGCACACTGCGTAGGACCCAATAGTGGAATTTACAACGAGGGAAACCTGTCAGGGTGATGTGAGAAGCCATCGAACTTTCAAGTTAGACTAATAGCAAGCACCGCCCAGCAGTGGCTCGGGCTGAGACGGGATGAAATGAGCTCCTTCCACAGCAGGCATCCTAGTTAAAGCCAGAGAGCCATCTGCCAGTGCAGAGGAAGGATCTTGAAGTCCCTTCCCAACTCTAAATTCTGTTTTAAAGTGACACGGGGTTACCTGCCTGAGGAGAAGAGGGGCCCTTTGAACTGGAGGATAAGAAAAAAAGAGGCTTTTAATTGCTTCACCTGAGACTAAAGGGCTCTTTCTCACTTTGCCATCTCCTTGCGAGGTTACAGGGGCATGGAAGGGAAGGACTTGCTCACTGAGGAAGGCAGTGACAAGGGCACAGCTGCTCATTTGTGCGAAGGACAGAGAGAACTCAGGGCACACGAATAGTTGAGCTCTGCGCACCAATTAGCATATTACACAAAGACAAAAAATGCAACTTGTATGAGCAGAAGATCCACACCTAAAAAGACAGGCTGGGATCCAGATTGGGACAATATTCCTCTGTCCCCAGTCCCAGAGATGAGTTTGCAAGAGGCAAGAAAACAGAAAAGCACCTGTGGGTCACAGAGGACACCAACTGCGGCAAGTACGTCTGGATCCTGCCCCAGCAAAACGCTGCCCAGGGCCCATGTGACGCTGTAGATTAGCAAGCTGCAAGGGAAGGTGGCCCGTCCAGGTTCTGATGTCCCAGCCACACCTACGGATTAAAATCAAGGTATCTAGGGATGAGCCCAGGCATCGAGATTTTTTTAATTCTTATGTGATTTCAAAGGCCAACCAAGGTTGAGAAACAGATCTCATCCCAGCTCTGCTCCCAAGTCACTTAACCTTCGTGGGAATTAGCTGGAACTTAGAGCATAAGAGAGACCCCACCACTAAAGTCTCCTCCCTCAATAAAAGTTAAAGCTTATAATTATTTCCTCCCATTCAGTCTTAAAACCTGACTGACGTTTGCAGTACTCAAACACAGAATCCCATTAGCTTCCTAGTGTGACCTGTTACTGAAAAAAAATTCTTTCTTCCCTTCCTTAATACTCTTTGCTGCTAACCCTCCCTATTCTGCTCCCCGGTGAAATGCTCTCCTCGGGGATTGAAGGAAATAAAAAGCCCACTGGGGAGAGATTTCCATTATGTTTACTTACTGCTTTTTTTTCTTTGCTGTAGCAGCTGCAGTTAAGGGCCAAAAGTCGTTAAGTGTTTTGAAATATCTGGCTGTCAAACCATTCCTTGCTGGAACCACAGATAAGAATAAGCTGCTTTCTTAAAAAAAATAAAATAAATAAAACCTAAATCAGTCATAAGTAACCTTAATGCATGACTACTGTACACGACTTTGCATTTGGGAATAAATTAGGTGATGAGACAATAAGACTAAACTTGGGAGTTACAGACATCAGTGCTACTCGATCAACTATTCAAATGTGTATTATTTTACAATGGCCTCCAGGGACAAGGGGCAAACGGAACAGTAACCTTTCTCCTTCACGAGTCAAGGGCCTTCTCATTATTTTTGGTCTTTTCTAAGGTACCTGATCATATCCGTGGTTGCAAAAGAAAACAAACATAATATAAACAGTTGTTTGAAATGTTTTTCTATTTTCTATCATGGAAAAGGGATAAAGTTTGGGGCAGTAGCCCACAAGTTTGTTTAATATTCAAAGGTCAAGTAAAACGTGAGCCTGGTCGAGAGAACTTGCTCGTATTTTTCTTATTTATATTCCATAACTTGGAAACGGTCTTTAACTCTCTCCTCTTCAAATATCATGAGATAATCTTGGATTTAAGTCCTGCAGCATAGCTATGAATTGGTAAATTAGAATCAGTCTAACAATATTTGCGCCTATGTTTAAAAAAACACTTCCTCATGCAACATTTCTTACAATACTTCCTCACACTCTTGCCTCTCTCTTGAACAAAATCCATAAACTCTTTCGGTTGGAAAGGCTATCAGACATCACCTTGTTTAACATGCATATTGAGAGCATATTCTACAGAAATCCTCATGATGGTCACCCGGTCCCAGCTGGAGCAGGCCCCTCAGGTATGAATGGGTCCCACCCCCAGCTGTGTGTCCTCACACCTGCTAAGCTGGCCCCTCCCAGCCTGCTGTACAACCCCCACCTTAGAAAATACTTGTGCCAGGCTTGCTTGTAGTCATGCCAGCAAGTCTAGCACAGACTTCTCTCCAGCCTCACTTGTAATAATTTGTTCTGATTTTCCAGCCTTGTGATTTAACTGCTCTGGGTACCCCCTGGAGCCCCTCACTTGGGAAGACATTGTCCTCAATTGCAAACCACTAAGATTGACATGAGAACCCCCCTCCCGCCCTTCAGCAGTCCCGACAGAACCAAAGGTGGTCTGGAGGAGGAACAAACTTCGAAGAGACTTCTCTGTTCAGCTCTCAGGCCTGAGAATCAATCATCCTGTTACATGTTGTTTTCAAACGCTGGATCTTCTACTCTCTCTCTCTCTCTCCTGTCGAGAGACTATGAACATGTCCTGTGTGATACTTGCTAAAATTCAGATCACCCTTGTTCCCACATGAGACACACCTATACAGTGAGGAAGGTTTTCATAAATAACATATAGTTCAAGTTGGCATAAACTTTTAAGGTTACTTATTAGAAATCAGAAGTTGCAGATCTCCAGGAGGGCTCAAGGTCACAGAAGTGTTCTGTTTGGCCACCAAGTTTTGACAAGTGTCTTTTCCAAAATTGAATCAATTAGCTGGGCATGTGGTTCCTCACACCTGTAATCCTAGCACTTTGGGAGGCTGAGGCGGGTGGATTGCTTGAGCGTAGGAGTTCAAGACCAGCCTGAGCAAGAGCAAGACCCTGACTCTACTAAAAGCAGAAAAACTAGCCAGGAATTTTGGCAGATGCCTATAGTCCCAGCTACTAGGGAGGATGAGAAAGAGAATCTCTTGAGCCCAGAAGTCTGAGGTTGCTGAGAGATATGGAACTCTAGCCTGAATGTAGACTCTAGAGTCTAGAGTGAGACTGTTTAAAAAAAAAAAAAATGGAATCAGTTGCAAAAGTTAAAAGTTAAGATTTTTACCCAGAAATCCTAATTTGAAGCTTCTCTTGAAAAATCCTCAAATCTGTCTGTGGTAACAGATGACAGGAGCAGGCAGTGGCTGCCCCGATAAGGAGAACATGCCACCTTCAACCTGCCCCAGTCCCCCACTGTCACCCTACCAAAGCTGAGGTCAAATTTCAGTTTCTATTTATCATTGCATTTCCACTGCTACTGTTAACAGCATAGGCTCACGAGACAAGAGCTTAATACTTCTTGTCCCCACGAGCCCACCAAAAGAAGCAGCGTAACAAAGGATGAACAGGGATTCTACATCCAAAACAGTGGGGGAGAGTGATGCTTTGCGGGAGTGAAAATTATTCTTACTGATGATTTTTTTTCAGTCATTTATTTTGCTTCTTTGCCTCTCAAAGTTATTTGCATATTCTACCCCAAATTTAATCTAACCATCCAATTGGACAGATGTTAAAATTGAGCCCAGAAGGGACAAGTGGAATATCCTAGGTCCCACAGCCAGGCCACAGTGAATAAAACATAACCTCCCCTTCATCATCTTCACCATTTCTATATGAACTGGCACTTCCAAATGTATTGCCCATGTTAGCATCACTTTGGGCACATGGATGGTTAATTCAGTGGTAACCATGGTCCAACACACTTGTAGCATTCTTCTCCACGAAAGGTGCCTCAGAGCAGTGGTTTCCAAATTCTCTCTCTTTTTTTTAATTAATCATATTTGTGCCCTTAAGACTATCATGGGATACAGTGTGTTGTTTCCATATACAATTTGAAATACTTTCATCCAATTGGCCAACATGGCCATGTTGCATTAAGACATTTATATTTGACATTTAGAAAGATTCACATGTACCCTCATAGGACAAATCGTAGGCATGGTCCCAGCAATCACCATCCCTTCACCCATCCTTCCTACTCCCCTCCCCTCCCTCTCCCCTTTCCTCGTATTCTTGGACTACAATTGGATTATAGCTTTCCTATGATAATTAACAATTAGTTTCATAATAGGGTTGAGTACATTGGATACTTTTTCTTGCATTCTTGAGATACTTTGCTGAGAAGAATATTTTCCAGCTCCATCCATGTAAAAATATTGGAGGTAAAGTCTCCATCTTTCTTTATGACTGCAAAGTATTCCTTGGTGTACATATGCCACAATTTGTTGATCCATTCATGTTTCAATAGGCTTCTTTCATGACCTAGTAATTGTGATTTAGTCTGCAGTGAACATTCTGGTACGGAAATCTGTATTGTAGCATGATTTTTGGTCTTCTCGATATATACCTAGCAGAGGAATTATAGGATCAAATGGAAGATCTATATTTAGTTCTGTCAGTGTTCTCCATATGACTTTCCAAAAAGGACATATTAGTTTGCAGTCCCACCAGTAAGATTAGCCCATATCCCAAAATCCCCAAATCACAGATGCAGATGGGTTTGTGGAGAAAGGGAACACTTCTAGACTGCTAGTGAGGTTGAATTATCATTTTTGTCAAAAAATTTGGTCATTTCCTTCTTAAACTTGTCTCTGATCCAGCTATCATTCAGAATAAGATTATTTATCTTCTATGTTTTTGTATGAGTATGCAGATTCCTGTTGTTCCTGAGTTCAAATTTTATTCCATGATTGTGTGAGAAGATCCGAGAAATAATTTCTATTTTTAAAAATTTAATGATGTTAGACTTGTGACTTAAGATGTGATCAATTTTGGCATATGTTCACTGGGCTGATGAGAAAAAAGTTTATTCTGTTTTGTTAGAGTGAAATGTTCTATAAATGTCTGTTAAATCTAAAAGTTGAATTGCTAAGTTTAAATTTAAAATTTATTTCCTTAGCTTCTTATTTTCTTGTGAAAGGAGTGTTAAAATATCCTACTGTGATGGACCAGGAAGTTGCCCAGGCCTATTACAGTGTCTCTTATAAATTGAGGCACATTCTTTTTGGGTTCACACATATTAATAATTGAATTTTCTTCATATTGAGTATTGCCCTTAACAATTGTGAAGTGAACATCCTTATCCTTGCTTACTTTTGTTAGTTTAAAGCTTATTGTATCAGCAAAAAAACTTGCAACACCTGCTTTTTTCTGCTTTTCATTTCCCTGCAATATGGTTGACCATCCCTTCACCCTAAGTCTATTTTGATCTTTTAAAGTAAGATGAGATTCTTTTATGTAGCAGACATCTGGCCTGAGTTGTTTTATCTAGTCACCCATCCTCTGCCTCTTTAGAGGACAATTGAAGCCATTTACATTAATTGAGAACCTTGTCAATATTTGGGTATCAGATTTTTTAAAATCCAATGGACATTTTCAATCCTTTTGTCACTATGGAAATTGAAATTTGATCAAAAGTTCCTGAGTGAGTTTACTTCTGTTATGGGGAATTACACTTGTCATTATGGAAGATAGGTCTGAGAATATCCTATAAAGTTGTTTTAGTTAGGCAAATTTCTTGAAAATATGAATGTCATTAAAGTATTTAATTTCTCCATCATAAATGAAACTGAGTTTACCTGGATACAGAATCATGTCTGTAAAGTTTTATTTTAGGACATTAAAAATCTATGACTACCCTCTTCTGACTTGAAAGTTTTCATCAGAGAAATCTTCAGTCTTTCGAATACTCTTCCCCTTGTAGGTTATGGTTTTCTTCTTGTTTCTTTCAGAATTTTTTCCTTTATATTAACTTTAATGAAGTTTATAATGATATGCCTGGGGGAGGTCTTATTCAAGCTGAGTTGTGCTGGGGTTCTGAAACTGTCTGCTATCTGAATTTCAGAGTCTCTTGGTATGTCTGCAATGTACTCTTTCATAATTTCATGAAGAAGAGACTCTGTGCTTTTTGAAGCAACTTCAATTCCTTCAAGGATTCCTATAAGGTGAATATTAGTTTTCTTGCAATAATCCCAGAGATCTCTTAGAGAATGATCTGTTTTTGCTCTCCATTTCCTCTTTGAGTACTTGGGAGAATTCAAAAGGATTATCTTCAATGTAAGAAATCCTTACTTCTGCTTGCTCCATTCTATTACTGAGGATTTTAATGTATTTCTCAGATATTTGAGGGCTTCAAATTCTCATCTCAGTGATTATTTTGATCTATGGGATATGATCTATGAGATAAGGAGAAGTTGGATTGGGGGTTCAAGGAGTAGTGATTAAGTAGCTCTTTTCCAAAAGCTACAATTGGTGTCTTTACCTTTACCTTAGAGATTTGCCAACAACCACACAATACTATGGCCTGAGAAACTGTTGGCCTGCTTGGTGTGGTGGGGCTAAGTGGCTCTGTCTTGTTTTCAAGAATGACACTACACTGGTTTCTGTCCTACACTAGTGTATAAGTTACTTTTGTTTGAAGACTATGCTATGGATAAACACAAACAATTATTTCACCTTGCTCCCCACAGGAAACAGGTGGAAAAGGAAAGTCAAAACTTCCCACAACCACAAAATTAGGGTATCACTTTGGATACTCCTCCTGTGATTAGCACACTTCAAGAGGTCCCAATAAATTGACCCAGATAGCACTTGTCTCAGGTGGGAGAATTCAAAAGGTCTTCAGGAATTAGATAGGAGGGGTGTGCTGGCAGCTCAAGTATGATTCACTCCAGTGCTTCATTAGTTTAGAAGTACCCACCCAGCAAATTTATCTGGGAAGTTTGATGACTCCTTGCCCACCTTGCACCTCTGTCACACTCAGTCACTGGTAACACCACAGGGATGTGACCCAGTTCCCTCCAATGAGAATATGCTCCAGGAGTTAATGCCTGACTGATTGACAGGGAGATCTACGTCTCCTAAGGCAGGCCACCACTCTCTGCCAGAATCCAGCAGAGGGAGATGAGACCTGACAACTTCCAGTGCTTCATCGAGGCTTGGTTGGTTCACTCAGTCCAAGTCCAGCCCCTTATTGATGTTGCTGGCAGAACAGGACAGAACAACTTCTCAGAATTTTTTTTTTGTCCAAACTATATTCCCCTGTGGTTCAGACCTGGTCTAGGCTGCATTTTTTATTGGGGTGGGCGTGGTTACAGCTCACATTCATATTTCAGTTCCAGCCTCTGCCTCGCCAACTTTGTCTCAGCTATGTTTCCTTAAGGGCAAGGTGTGTCTTGGACACAGTACACAGTCCTCTAGCTCCATCCTCCTGCAGAGCCTGGAATTCTGCTGTCTCTACATGTGCATATTCTAGTTTCCACACTATCCTTTACTCACAGTGCCTGTACTTCCATCCTGGATTGATTCATCCAGTGGCTGCCAGCTGAGAAGATGCCTAGCTTCCTCTGGTTGCCGAGAGAGACATGATGTGTCATTCAGGAAAAGCTCCAGCTGTTCCCATTGCTACAGCTGCTACATGGCACCTTGGGGCACCACCTCTCCTGTATGGTTCCCTCTCAGCTGACTGTCCTCTTTTTTCTCCCATGATGTAGAATCAGCACAGAAAACCAATAGTTCTTCCTCTGTTGACATCTCTCAAGAAAATGCCCAAGAGTATGAACTTCATGATAGATACGCTTTGAGAACTTGGGGTTAAAGTGGAGGGATTTCCTGGGAATATAGAATCCAGGTAAATAATATATACAGTTTTATATAACTTTATGCCTGGCAGGAAAGTACTATGGTACCCTTGTGAGGTAGGAGGTCCAGTTTTTAGAGGGTCTTTACCATGGGATAGAATGGGAGTATGTTTGAACTCTGGACATTTATTTGCATGAAATATACTGTGACCTCTTCTTAAAAGGGAGGGGACTCCAGTTTTCTTGGCAATGGATTTTGTAACTTTTGTTTGTACCTTGGGGTCACAGCTCACCTCAGCAGGGTTGATGTGCATTCTTCAAATGGATCTGTTGGCTCAGCTTCAAACAATCAAGTAACTTGCTAACCTTCTTTTAACTAACATTCTGGATCGTACACTCTGTTCAAATCTGGATTTAGTTCTCCATTTTTGCTCCACCCCTGCTATTCTTCTTTGAAAGTGAACATCCCTCCATGCTCAGGCATTGTAGGTTAGCCTCATTGATCCCTGAGAAACATGGCCCTAAGATGGAATTCTCTTACTCTGAGAACATGCATAGACCTGTGGAAAAGCAGAAACAATCTCAAAAGGAATATGCCGAGGCCCATGGCAGATAGTAACTGGGGGTTAAAAACCTGTTGAGACACTGGACAGTTATACTTTATGCCTTTCTCCTCATTAACATAATAATTATTTGTCTTAGTTTAAGGAAGTGACCTAAGGGAACAGACAACCTGGTAACATTGTGATTCAACCCCAGGTAAAATGTTCTCAATTTTTATCAATTGTATGCATGCTCAGCAATAATTGTACTGCATTAAATATTTTTTAACTAAATGATATCTATATACATTAATGAAAACATGAGGTACAATTTAGTGTTTTCATATACAATTTGAAATATTTTCATCCAACTGGTTAACATAGACTTTGTGTCATTTACTTAGTTATTGTGTTAAAACATTTATACTCTAGTTCTAGAAAAGTTCACTTGTACCCTTGTTAACCAGACCATATAGGTG